>JAECUM010007020.1:0-68496 GCA_016617855.1 Megalonaias nervosa | reverse complement strand
TCATAAATATCAGCAACACCAACATTAAATTCACAGTCAGTACGAAACCTAGGTGTTACTCTCGACAGTACTCTCTCATTGCACAAACATGTCATGCACATATGCAAGGCTGCATATCTTGAACTGAGACGCATCAGCTCCATTCGCAAGTATCTTTCAGTTGATGCCACTAAAACACTTGTGTGTTCTTTAGTACTTTCAAGACTGGACTATTGTAACTCAGTTCTGTCTGGTTCGTCTCAATATCTACTCAAGAAACTTCAAAAAGTTCAAAACATAGCTTCTCGGATCATCCTTAGAGTACCACTATCAGAGCACGCCTCCCCCTTGCTCTGTACCCTACACTGGCTATCCATTCGATCCAGAATCAAACACAAAATTTGTTCTCTGTGCTGCGTTTCACTGACAGGCTCGAGTCCAACATACCTATCTGACCTCACCCATGTGTACACACCACCAAGATACTTACGCTCCTCTTCTGACACTCGTATTCTCATTATTCCCACTATGAAAAAGAAATCATATGGACAACGTTCTTTTGCATACCAGGGCCCAGCAACGTGGAACGAATTGCCCACTGAACTTAGATACAAAGACACAGTGATCTCATTCAAGAGCGCTCTTAAAACTCACCTATTTCAACTGCAAGAACAGACTTAAAGACCTAATAATGTTTCCTTACCTTAAATATTTACAGCATGTTTTCTGTTTTCTAATTTCGTGGTGTTTGTTTTTATTTTTGTAATCATATCATTATATATGTTTTTTAAGTGTTGTCAGATGTTGTAAAGCGCTTAGAGCTTCTAAAGATTAGGCGCTATACAAAGTCCTCATTATTATTATTATTATTATTATTATTATTATTATTATTATTATTATTATTATTATTACTGTTTTTGTTGATACAGTTCTTGTCCATTATCCCGCTACACCATTCTCTTAACATTTTTCCTTAAGAACCTCCATGTATCTACCGGGATATAATTTCTTTAGCAAATTTTGTAGATGGCGATGATATTTCGTCATGCTGTGTCTCCGTCCTTTGTCCACAACCTGGAATGAGGTCAAAGTATGTCGGTTCTCTATGGAACAGACACAATAACCCGCTCGTTTATTATTGTTACCTAACTTTTTTCTATTTTTATATCCATTGTTGTAAATTCGCCCTATCGAGTCAAATATGAAACAGCAAAATATTGTTTCTTACATTTGTGTTTAATGTTTGTTTTGTGTATGTTAGCTGTTTATTCCAAAGAAGTACACTTGTTTAGCTCGAAACACGGGAAGCTTTTGAATTTGCACCGCTATCAATTTTCTTGCATATATGTATTATTGATTCACTTACTGTTGCCGTTCACTGTTCAGTAATTCCATTGCTGCAAGTTTCAAAACAAATATTGCAAACTTTGTATTGCAACAAAATCTTATATATATATATATATATATATATATATATATATATATATATATATATATATATATATATACTCTTCTACTATATATATATATATATATTTGTCCCTCGAATTCCAAAATCAATATTAGAAGATTTCTTTAACATTTGTCATAGGTGGTGGCACAACGACATCTTTTACATTAATATTAAAACCTCAGTCATCTCAAGATCATAGTCTCTGGCAAGTTAATGGAGTTTAAAAAAAAGTATTGATACATAAGTACAGCATTTTCATCTTTTCCACTTGATTAATATCATTATACTTCGCGCAAAGCATTTCTGAGTCTCACAAAAATCGATTGGTTCCGCCCAGTCGTGATTTCTGCTTTGATTCACTGCGGAAGCAATTTTAAACTTTCCGGTTGCTAAGGAATGTGTAGCAGCACATGTGTAATATTGGAAGATTTGCTAAGTCATTCTCGCAGAAGATGATAAATGAAACCTCTTTTGATGACTCGGATTGGTCACGTGGCTGTTACATACAAACCACAGACAGGGTGAAACGTTTGAGCTGGAAAAATTTCGACGTGGACAATATGCATGTGTAAATAAATTAGACTTGGGTACTTGTTACGTGTTGGACGCAGCATGCAGATGAGATATCAAGTGCTATAGAAGACGGTCATTAAAATATCTGAACGTGAAAATTCTTATGGACACTTCTTCGTTTTGTATCTTTATCGATTGAAACAGAAACCTTAAAGTGTGTAACACAGTTTTCACTGTTATAGACATTCAAGCCTTTGTAAAGATGTGATGTGTGATGTGATTATGATTTTTAACGTAGCTTTAACAATTTTTCAGTCATATCGCTACGATGTCTGCAGTGTGGCAGTTTATAGTGATGTCTAGCACTGGGGCATCACGCCGCAGACATGTAGCATGATGTCCCACCCAGTCACATTATCCTGACACCAGGCCGACCAGTCCTAACACTAACCTCTTAATGCTGAGCGCCAAGCGAGGCAGCTGTTAGAACCATTTTTGTAAGTCTTTGGTATGACTCGACCGGGGATCGAACCCACGACCTCCCGCATCCGAGGCGGACGCTCTAACCACTAGGCCACCGGAGCGGTCCCTTTGTAAAGAACATTCAAGCATCTTGTATCAATGAATCTTTGATAATTCCTGTTAACAAAGTTATAAAAGGTCTGTAATAAATCCATTTTAATTAACTATGAACGTTCTAAATAGGATTCAGTGGGTTCTTAATAGGGTATTATGCTGAACAGAATGTGTATGGCTTTGAATTAGTCCCGTGTTATTGCGAGCTGTCAAACATTGTTTTCTGAAATCCTTTGATGAATATCTATTGAAGTTGAACTATAACCAGTAAGATAAATGCTGGTGGTAAATATTCAAATCACCGTAATAAAACATCAGGTTAAAATGTGTGAAAAAACTGACTTTCCGTATACTGTTGCTGTAATGAAGAGACAGAACTGATTCAAGTAGAAAATACTTCACATACGTTATAAAGTACAGCAGTTGAACAATGAAAATATTTTTCATCGATCAATATTGCCATTAAAATAAAGTTTTCATTGTTAGGGTTTCAGTCATAGTGGGTGCACTATTCCGGCTTTCTAGCAGTTCTTGGGCGCATTATTAGATCAGATTGCACACTGATGGCTTCAATGATGACATGAATATCTTATATATATATATATATATATATATATATATATATATATATATATATATATATATATATATATATATATACTATATATATATATATATATATATATATATATTTTACTTGAACAAATAAACATCTGTCAACCTTGTAAATGAGTTAAACTGTTGTAAATTTTTATTCTATGATTACTCTATCTTGGAGCATTTACTAAATGCTCCATATCTAATTGGAATCAATATTGCACAACCTAATCAAAATTAAGATTGTCATCACATATGTAATACAACCCATGATTGTCTCTCTGGTGCTATCAACGTTGACTCCTTCCAGCATTTCTTCATCGTCCATTTTTCCTTCTTGATATTTTGTTTCTTCTGTCGCAGAGTTTATCTCTTGCCAATAAACATTTATTTGATCGTGACTGGATGGTTTTGCAATGTCAAAAGGCTTTCTTTTCTCCAGATCAGTATTGTGTATGACTGTAAGAATTAAAGTGGTATTTTAATTACTACATTTAAGAGGCAACTAAAACAATGGTATAGTAAAAAAGCAGTTATCCATATTGTCGACTGAGTTTAATATGGTTGTAACAATTGACAGAATTCCGGTACAGTCATTACACTTGCCGCATGGGGATTATTGTCCTTTACTGAGAATGCAGAGGGAGGTAAAGTTAGAGAATAAAAGCAATGTTATCGTCAGGAGCAGTGGTAAATAAAATATAACAATGCCTAAGGTCAACTGTAAATACCTTCGTGACGCTTGAAGTACCACTTGTTGGTTCGTCATTAGCTTAGACTAGACTCCACTCGTTTCGATGTCCTTTCCGGTGATCGAATGGCCGCGCTCTCACTGCTCGGGACTCTAGCCATGCAGTGTTTGTAGTGCTCTACTTTCTTTATTTAAACCAACTTTCATGTTTAAATCGAAACGCCTTTTTTATTATTTGTTTAATCAATATAATGAAATTGAAGCTCGAAAATGAAGAAAATTAACAATTTCTAAAAGGATTGTGAATAGCTACCGCTAAACTACATTTTGTAGCAGACACAGTGGTAAGGGATGTGAAGAATTAAACTTGTTCCGTCAATACAGTTTCGTGTAGTCAATCTTTACACGCCATAGAACATAAGTATGTGAATTTGTATGTAATATAAATAAGATCGATGTATGTATGCTGCATCTTTGATATACTACTTGCTACGGGTCCAAAGAATAACATCGCGATATAAGCGGGAAAAAAAATTTCTAAAAACTTATCCATAGAAAATGTTCATTGAAATTTCAGTGTCATCAGTTTTAACTAACCTCTTGATCATATATCGTTTGTTTTGTTCGCCGGGTTTCGTCAGATATCAAATATACTTCAGTTTTGAATTTTATACATGCCAATATGACGTAATCGCTGTACGGTAAAGTCAAGGGAACATTAAACAGTGCTGGGATTATAAATCTGCTTGTGATACGAATAATCGGCTTTTCCGAGAGCATGTATTTAGAATGTTAAAAAGAGAGGTCACCTTAAATTAAAAAATGTGATCCTATCTGCCCTCGCGTTATAAGCGGAATAGCGTTATAACGAATCGCGTTATAACGGGTTTTACCTCTGTGTGTGTGTGTGTGTGTGTGTGTGTGTGTGTGTGTGGCTACAGTATTTGTCACCCCAGAAGGCTCTGCCGTGGGTGAGACAAAAAATGTAACCCCGCGACTGGGATTTCCTTGTCTTGGTACAAACACCGACATAGATTAATTTTCTCACGCAATGTTTTCCAATTAAATTAAAATAATCCTGCACTTTTTCAATTTAGGTAACATATTCAAATCACAGTTATGATTCTCGTTCTGTGCAAAGGTCATCAGGTCTTGTATTTTTTATAATGAAAATCTCAATAATTATCTAAGTAGGATCTAGCTATATATGCCGTTCTTAGAAAAGGGGAAAGAAATCAAGGAAAAAGTTATGATTGTTAGATGTTGGAAGTATTGCGCAACGAATGACTCGAACCATGTGCTATTGCTATTCAAAATACAGTTTCGCGCATTTATACGAATCTGTTAATGACGGCAATAGAGCGACCTGTCGACTCAAAGTAAACAAATTCTACGCATAAGAAAAAAGAAACACAAAACCATTTGGTGCTATTACTATAATATCACGTTTAATCGATGGGTGTCATATGAGAATAACAACAAGTAAATAATATATTTTATTCGGATATCTTTTAACTTACATCAGTTCTAATTTGGAAAAAAGTTATTTGGTAGGCAACGGTACGATATATTACAATACTGGCTACATCCTACCATACAGTTCTAATTAAGTATGTAGTTGCTGATCAGATTTCTAATAAATGATATTCTTTAAAATTAATATTTTCTTTCATAGAAATAGGGAAAGTTTTACTATTACTAGTGCAAGGAATTATATGCCACATGGAAATATTCTTGCGGAATAGCGCGTCGACTGATGAATGAACCACTCTGATTGGTATGTGCAGGAATATTTATTGTTTTCAATTTGTTTATTCACCTGGCGCTTTTTGGGGGTGTTTGACAAAGTTTGAAGAAGGCGGGTCTGATATAACACACTTCTAGTTGTTGCGGTCTTTGCTGTAGCTCTTGAGAGAGTTTGGAGTTTTCAGTTTTTGTAGTCAGTGATGTGTATCGTCTGTGTGCCTGGAAAAGTGTTTTCTGTCATAGTTTGTTCCACACAGCATCGCCAATTTTAACATGTCTGTAGCTCAGTAAATTTTCAGCTCATTGTCATTAAATGTAGCTAATAGCATCTAATTTGTTTCACACGAAGTATTTTAATCTCATTAGGCACTTTTAGCTACATTTAATGGGGCTGACCTGACAATTTACTGAGTTAGGCCTACAGATAGGATAAAATTCACCATGCTGCGTGGAACGAACTATAGTTTCAAGCATAATACCAAATAGCTCGATTTCGTGTGCGTGTATGTGTGTGTCACTCTCAAATGGGTTTATATGGTGTGGTCTCAAAGCTGGAGAGACCTAATGTTGCTGTATGTGTTTTTTGTGTTATATATCTGTTCCTGTTGTTTGATTTTATGACATCTCCACCAGCACAGAAGAAAATAACAAGGGTTTCTGCTTTTTAAAAGTAGTTGTTAGCGTATGGACACAATAACTGAGATGACCTGACTGAGACAACTATACTGAGATAAGAAAAGTAGGGTTAGCAAAACAGCTAGATATCTCTGTCGCATGGTTGAGAAATAAATCTGCCAGACAATAACTAAGATTTGTTTGCAAGATGTAAGATATAAGTATGCAATTAAGATTTATCTTACATGAAACTTGGTTTTATTCTTAATTATACAATAGGGAAATATAAACATTTTGCATAAAAAGGGATACAAACAAGTGTATTTTACTATACTGTTTCTGGCGCACTGCGTATTATAATCTGTTTAATATGATATGTGTCATGGGCCGTTGGCCTAAAGTACTGGCTAAACTTTCTCTTCAGCTCATGCAAGCACAGAATCATTACATCAAGTGTAAAGTTGTGAAATACAAGCCTGTAGGCCTATATAAAACACTTCTACAAAATGTATCAAATACTAAAATTACATCAAAGGCTGTTTTGTATACTTTATTTTGCAAACAAAAACTGATGCAATATTTCCTAAAGAGATACAATTTTGTTAAAGAGATACAATGTTTCTTTAAGGCGATACAGTATTTCATTAAAGAGATACATTATTTCTTAGAAAGAACTATGTATCAAAATATGTATATATGTCTGAAAATTGGTACAAGAATTATTTTACTGGACTGCTTTTACCTTTTTTATATTTTGTCTGTAAAATATACGTCCTAAAATTCTGAACAAGTCAAACAATTTAATGGTGATTTCGAAAATTCTGATCTATTTATAAAACGTTTTTTTATAATAGTGAGAAAGCAAATAACGATTGGAATATCAGTTCTGAACAGCTTTGTCAAATGTTTTATGAATAGAGAATTATCTTTCAACCACTGTCCTAACTTAATTCATAAATGATTGTTTACTACATTCAAATAATAAATTTATACAATATTTCCAATTCACAAAGACTACATTTATTTTTATTTAATAACTTGCTGTTTGTGTAAATATGAATTTCTATACAAAATTGTATGCAGTGTTTTATATTAGAACTCCCCTAAGTTTCGTATCATCAATGGGAGCAAGCAGAGAAAAATAATTAAATATTTTATCTGAATGTATCACATTTTCTATGTCATTTCTCGTGTAAACTCATTTGTTCAACAATAACATATAAGACGTAATTTGAATACTTTCTTATTCATGAAAACATATGATAAATATACATTATAACTTACTACAAAATGGTTCTTGTAATCTCTAATCGCATCCTTTTCATTTCCAAATAAATCTTTCAATTTTTGAGCAGATTACTTTATAACTGACATATAATCTAAAACTCCATATATGTGTTTAATTCATGACCAGAATAGAAGAAATTTTGATGACATTATGGATGTCTTTTTCCATCCAATCTTTTATACACATCTATTGTGTTCCTCACATACTTCAATTATACTATATTGGTGATACAATATAGTTTTAGTTGTAGAAATTTTTAAACTTCTTAGTAAATTCTTCGTCTGCTTCTAGTATTTATTTCCAGAACTTGTTGGTAAGAGTTTCAAGCAATAAGTGAATAATATGTGATTCAAAATAAAATAATTTTTTAAAATCAGAACACGATAAAGACCACAACTTTTGTGTTTCATGATTGTTCTAAACCATGATATCTTAAATGTTTTAATAAATCATTTATTATAACCATCTGAAGACCTACATGCTATAATCTTGACAAATCATTTGTATTCTAACACTATATGGGCCTGAATTCAAAATTAAATTTAAACAAATTAAAACGTTTCTCATAAGTATAGCATATACTGGTTTCTTCGTAGTTTACAACATGATTGCTTGCTTTCTTTCGATTTTATTCTGGTGTGATTTTTACAGGAACGACACCAGTAACACATGCAAAACTTTGTAGTTACTGCGTTTGACATCCTTCCTCCTATTTCATTGTAAAACAGACTTCAGTAATAGATCCGATTATTATCCTCGCCAGTCCAAAGTAGATGCACACGAAAACACAAGATTAGATTTATTAAACAGTCCTTAGTTCGAAATACTGAGTGGAAGAAAATATAACGCAATTTTGTTCGAAATGTGTCATTGCCCTGTCTTTAATCAGTTCAACTGTTAACTTTGAAGGTGGGAGATCTACCACAAACTGAATAGTAGCTGATCCGCAAGACATTCCCTGCTCATTCGCTTTGTGTTAGTGTGATTGATTCTGCAATGCCACCTTGCAGTTTAAATTCGACAGCAAAATTGCTTTTTCCATAGTTGTGCGTTTTTCTAATTTTTGGGGTAGTTGTACATTTGCTTTTCTTACATTATTCTATCACCTCATATGCATAAATCTGTACCATCGCTAAAAGCAAATGAGTTAGATTGTAAGTACATGAAATTATTCATAACGACAAAGCAGTCTTTGATGTATGCATAGTAGTTAATAAACGTGAATAAAGGTTGTTAAAACTTCAATTATCGAAGAGGAAGGGAGAGGGGTGTATCCGTGATTAAATAAATTGCTTGAGTTAATTCCAATTAAGTACACATCAAATCATAAACGGAATTCCGGAATTTTTTTGTGAGATAAAAAACCACTGCTCATTAGTTTTGTCAGTTATGTTTTACTTTGCAACAGTATGAGGAAGAATTACCTAAGATAAATGTAGTTTGCAACTAGAATTCTTGTGCTTCGTTTTGCAGATCACAGCCTAATTCTTTACCAAGTGGTCTTTGATTCATTATATGGACTTGTGTGTTATATATTTATTCTTATTAATTTATATAGGCCAACAAATAACATTTGAATATTCTAGTATTTAATTGTTTATGTGCCCAGGATGAATATAATTAAAGTCTGTTCGACTCAAAACTGGAAATATTTATCATGGTACTTCACATGTCTCTAATACAGCTGAAGGTGGCGGTTGTTCAGGTCTGATTTGCACACGGTATGTCTGGTAAAGTGTGAAACTATGAGTAGTAGAAAATAGGAGCTTTAGATTTCGTGACCAATCTGGGTCAGCGCCGTCTATATCACGTCTTTGCCGTTTTTTGCACATTAACTCTATATATCCCCGTGGGTGTAAAAACATCGCGTTTTATGCAAATTAAATCCTCAGGCGCGAATGGCCGCTTAGTCGAAAACCAGTGGGGCGATATACATTTGCTTAATGAAGGTCAGACAGATAACTACGCAATCGCTTCGCTTGCAGATCACGCTCAGAGTAACCTTGTGGAATTACCGATATGGATTAACTCCTGTGACCTCTTGAACGTGAACCCGTTCCGTACCTGTCCTCACAGTCGTCGCAAGTTTTCCATTTCCACCAATACTATCTCAAACTCCACCGTTTAATGGTTTTATCTCAGGTGGATACCGAGTACTCTTTACTAACTGTATTGAGAGTGCCATGAGCGGCCACAAGAATTTCTGTATAAACGCTTTCTTGCTGATGTAATCGTAGAGAAATTATTTGCCAGCTCTACCAGCAGGCATTGATATAGCTTCAAAAACAATTCCGATTGGCGTTTCCTTATGATTCTTGTCGTAGTCGGGAAGGCCAATAGTTGTTTCCACGGCAAGTCCAAAGATTGTAACCGCGATAATGTAGGCGAAGTTATGTTTTTTTGAGTACCGTGGTTCTCATGGTGATTTCATCTCGGAGCTGTTGCTCCGCTTCATATTTTTGTTCTAAGCGGGTCCATCATAGTTCCTCTATTAACAGAGATAGCACGAATTAGAATTGCTCGACAGGTAGACCTAGTCGAGACGTATCGCATTATTGTGCAAAATGCACAGGCACTTCCAACCAAGCATCTTTCTTCACTTATACAGCTGTCATATAATTATAAAAATATGTTCCTGGGGAATAGTTTTATTTCCAGTTATTTTTAGCAAGATCTTAGGATTACCTTCAACTACTTGGATTACGCTCAAGCTTGCAGTCTTCGCCGATCGTTTTCATTTTCTGTCCGAGAACAGTTATGCGAACATCTGGGTTTTGGTGAATATCAGTCAGGGTTTTTCTATGGCCACTCGAGTCAGTAATGGTTCCATATAATTGAAGGAAACTATCACAATGGATTTGTCGGTGAATTCCACTCCATCGTTCTAGAACAGTCTTTAGATGCTTTTACATCATACGTGGTCAACAACTAGGTGTTTTCGCCTGCCAATGCGATCTCTCTAAGTTGACTTAGAATGGGTATTTGTATATCAGAACAATCCCAACTATCCGACCCTCGGCGCACTTATATTTTTCATTGTATACTACTGTATTTTAACCCCGTTCTCATGCAGATATTCGTTTGCGTGGAACAGAATTTTAGTTAATGTTGGCATGCTATTATAGCTGATCCAGCACTCCGTCACCATCATCACGTAAATGTAATGATCAATCTTAAACACAAATACCAAATACGTCTTAGGAACCTTTTGGATGCATTCTGGTTCCTTCAGCTGAATTTGGGCCCCGAATGGCCGAGTGGTCTAAAGCGCTCAGCGTTACGGGTCACTATCATCTGATCTCTGTCTGCGTGGGTTCGAGTCTCGGGTTCGGCCAGTGTGGGTACGTAAGAAAGCAAGCAAGTAGCTTCTCGTGGGTCGGTGATTCTTTCCAGGGTTTTCCTGGGTTCTTCCTCAACCATTTATACTGGCCGCCATGTATAGCCTATCCTGTGCTGGAAAATGGCGTTAAACCCTACGACAACAACAACAATCAGCTGTATTTATTCTCTGGGACTAATGATAATGATACTGCATATGTGAATAAGCAAATAATATCGTCTCTGGGATTATGTGTTACTGATGAATTATCACCATTTACCACCATTTTTGTCACACCTCACTAGACTCTAAATCCGGCTAAGAGGAACAAGTACGATCCAAGCTCGAGTACTTTATAATGTCATATTCGGGGTGGGGGTCAAATCCTTTTCCGACACCACTGAACAAATGAACAGAAGTCGGCCATTTGTTTTAGTCAGCTTCTACTCTCCTCTGGCGATTATAAATAAGCCATATGACCTTACTTTACGTATTGGCCTACTACAAGAACTGGTGACGGTAGGACTGATCGTCCCTTAGCGGCTTTTTCATGGACTTAAATTTTGTATAAATTCCATCGACACACCAGTTGCTGAATTCATCGTTTTCATTAATGTCAACTAGGTTCTTCGCGATGGCGGCTCAAGGCTTCAAAACAATGTCGTTGATATCCACGTTGGGCATATGCAGTCTTCTTTTTCGATCTTGAAAAATCACAAGCTCGTTTGGGTCGACGTCAACAATGAAAACAGTTATTTAGCCCGGTCAAATCAGCTTTGGTCGCAAGCCAGGTCGGATCCAAAGCTGCGTCGCGTCGGTTGCTGCGCTTGTGCGTCTTTAAATGTCAACGGGCATTTTGTTTACTATCAAGTATAGTTTCTAAGTGACAACTCAACATCGAAAATCTCTTTCGGTTTCGCTGAAGTCCATGCAGCGCACAAAGGAGAGATGAGATATTGGTTCGAGTTTACAATGGCAGTTTTAATAAAAGTGCGGCGATGCGTCGCGCCCTGAAAATGTCTCTATAAGCAATCAACTACTTAACGAGGCGGTTCAATCCCGTATGAACCAAAATACAAAAGACGCTAATGCGTTACTACGTACGCGACCCATGCGATCCAGGTCCCTTTTACAAAACGAAGTTAACGATGCCGGTTTCTCACGTGCGGTGAATAATGAAACAAGTTCATCACTCATAAAGACGCCTTTTAAGTTCTTGATTGATTTTGTCATCGCGAGTAAATCAAAATTGTTTAATGGACTTTGACTATGCCACAACCGAAGACCTTGACACCAAGTTTGCCGTTGGAGCATTGTGGAACACCTCGACAGCAACCGCCAATTACATAGAATTACCTCCTGGAATGGAAATGTTCCTCCGCTCTTTTTCACTAGCGTCCCATCTGACTTCGACAACTATATTGTTACGGAGATGTTTGTTTGTTTGGCTGCTTTCAGATGATGAAATTGTATTTGAGTTAGTGTATTTGAGGACAATTCCAGGCAGGTTTGTTGGTGAAAGTTGCAGTGTGCCACGAAACTTGTTTCTTCTTGCGCTCTTTTTCCTCGCAGACTGTTTATGGCTAAAACAACGTTAGGTTCGTGGTATGACATTATTATTTGAAAACGTAACAGGTTCAGCTACAAGTTCGTGAAGCAACTACGAGATTTTCATTATCGCCTCAATGACACTCATTCGACCATCTGTGCCCTTCAACAAACATCATCTCATCTGAGTAAATCACAGCAATTCATCTGTAATTGTGAACCAGGTGCTGAATTCCACGTGCATGAAAGTGTTACCACAGACTGCTTAATCAGGTCCAGGTGTTCCAACGAAAAGTAATAAATCGGGTATAGGGTAACATGTCATGCTGGAAATCTGCATTACCGTATCAACCTTTCCATGCTGATGTATGTAAGACCACAGCTTACTTATGTACAAGTGCAACATGATTGTATGTGAAGTCAAGCAAAATTTCCTCTGAGGGTTCCTATTCCCCGTTTAACTGCAACTAAACTTTAGACACTCCTAACTGGTCAAATATCATCGTACTAGTGTGATGTACACTCGATTTCTAGTTTGGAAAGACATAAAATACGTCTTGGTGTGCTGGCATCTTATTTGGTAGATATTTGCCATGAAAGCTGCTGACCCCTTTTTCTGTAGAGTCTGCGATGAGAGTGAAAAATTAAAGCGCCGACGTGCCTCCAGACCTCATAAACGACAACGAATGTGTTTCTGCCATGATCGTAGTGGTTCCATAGGCATAATCGATGTCAATTTTGACAATTCAGCTTTACCATCAAGGACACCAGGCCCACGCCAGCTGCATCAATGACATTGGGTCTTCGGTATAACATGACTGTGTGTTTGGCTCCAAAAATAGCCTTGCGGACATCTCTTGCAAACCCAAATATGTGACTAAGAGGAATCGCGCACGAAGTTCGGTTTGTTACGAACACCATAGGCGCGCCGCCAACACGGGACCTGTCATCCATAACTAGCAGGTGTTGGAGCCACTAAAGCATTCTGTGTAAATTGATGAAGTTTATATGGGGCCTGATCAGATCCATCGTTGTGAAACATAACTGATGAGCGGCGGACCTCGCGCAATCGTCACCGTTGTGGCAATGTGAACGTTACTCAAATATGCTTTATTTTTCCTCTTTGAATTTTGCATGACGAAACTTAATACATCATCCTTTTAGTCCAATAACTTCTGCGGCCCGTCCACAGACATAATTCGCTTCCCATTGATGCAGTTACAATAATCGAATCGGTGCTGATGTGCTCCAGCTTAGCTAGAAGTTGTTGAGCAGCTTTGTCGATTTAACTGAACGCATGGACGTTGCTGCCATCAACGAAATGGAGTCACGTTTGGTTGTACCCGTTGTGCCAGAGTCACCAAATGCCGTAGTCGATCTCAAATCGATTGAAACGCCTGCGATCCCAGATTTTTAACCGGTCCACCGCTGACGCTTTCATGAACAATCCTTGGACAACATCACTGCGACCATTGCCAGAATATGGCGTGCAAATGGGTTTTATTGCTTAGATTACACGCCCTTGTCTCACACGTCCAGGTACAGTCATCATTCTATACGTTAGGTCGATCTCTAATGTTCAATTGTGTCTCTCAGAGTCCAACATGTGGCAGTCCAGATCCCTGTTGGTAACGCGTATGTCTGTGAGACGAGAATTGTTGCATGGATGATACACCAGCGTCACGAAACTACTTGATATCATATATCCTGGGAGAACATTTGGGGCGAACCCAGGCAATATTTAAGGTTCGCTTAGTAACTGCCGCTGATGAAGTCAGTGATTAGACTAACCTGAATCGTGAAAATGATCCTGACAAAGTCTGGCACAATATGGTATCATGTATTTTCCACTTTGTTGGGAATGACTCTTATTGTTGCATTTGTTGTTGCGGCCTCTCCTTGAGCTATCAAGTGGCACTCGTACCATAACAGGTAATGAAGCACAACAGGAATTCTTGTTTTGCCGGAGTTAATTCGCAGCTGCAAGTTGCATCCGCTGTGTGCGAGTCCTCTGTACACTGCAGTGATGTGACAGTGATCACGCAATTTTTAACCAGTTCCAAATGAACCATCACCAGCAATGAGCGGCCGTGGAAAATATTTGATTATCATCATCAGTCATGTTTATATCCTTGGGTGAAGAAACTTTTTGCAGGATCCATTTTGCGGTAACTTTGAGATATTTAAGGAACTTCTCAACAATTGCTTTGCGACTTGTTCGGCAACTTGTAGAGTATTTGATGGAACCGAGACGGTTTCTTGGTCGTTTGAAGTCAATGGAACGTTCCGGTATTTAAAGTCCGCGTAAATCGCACATGGACCTTCATCTTCCATTGCACTGCGGTGATTTTTTGGACTGTTGTTGATGAGTTACGGCAGGATTGTACGATGCGGCATTTAAATTCACTTCCCCGCATTAAAGGTCATGGTTGTCTAGCATCTGTTGTGTGGTAAATACATTTAAGCAACGTTGATACAGAAACTTTCGTCCATGGTAATTACTGTGTGGTGAACCAACCGGGAAAGACATTTGATCCACACGTCATGGATCTACGCCTCTGAAATATCCAATATGCTCAACAACAGCAGATCGATGTCAGTCCGTCCGCTCGAAACGATGGATAGTCGTTTCGCATTAAAACCTTTGTCCCAAGGGAACACATTAACGCCGATACATGGGTTGAGTTCTTCAACCGTTTTGAGTCTGGTCTCAGAAACCTGTACAGGAAAACTCTGTTATCAAACTTGACTTCACTATGGTACTGTCGATATTTTCGAAGCTGATATATAAAATCACGCGCGGGATGAAACTCGGACAAGATTGCACATTGGAAACGCTAGTAGTCGTCGTTCTTTACAATATACGCTGGTGTTTGAATATATCTCTGCCTGTTGAAGCGCTTATGCGGGAAACCTGAACGTGAACTTCCACGCATCTGGATAGAATCCACCCTGGACCCGCTGTCGTAATATTCAAACTTATCAAGACTTGTTTCCAACAAATTTTGGATTTTGTTATTGATGTTGTCTGTGTATTTACGGTTCGCCGCGAAAGTACCCGTGTGAGGTTCAGTTCCCTCCGAGATTTTCCTGGACGAAATTGGCATCAAAAAGTCGCAACTGTAGTAATGTAATCTTTAAACCCAGACGTGAGTGGTGAAGCTATTTAGTGATTTAACTTTGACAAGATTCCCGGACACATGTTAGAGAGATGCTTTACAGTGTCAATGTCTGCTATGCACGCTAGGGGGATTGATTGCCAGCAATCTTCAAAATCACCAATGCACTTGTGCAACAAAACTCGGTGACTTGGGCTCGTTGATCTACATACGCGACTACCAAAGCGATGATAGCAGCTGCGATACAACAAAGGTCTTGTTTATGAGCGACCATGCGTGCAATTTCAGCTCGCCTGGAATGTGAAGGAATTTTGATATCCAATTGTGTCGTTGTTGCAGGAATCTGTGAGTCCTAATAGCGCAGATATGTCGAATTTTCTTGCTCCCTTTCGTATATTTTCCCAACGGTCTCGAGCCAATTGTTTGAAATGGTTCACAGTTTGCCTTGATTCCTCTTGAGAAAATTAGATCACATCCGGTTCGTCCGCGAGTCCTAATATCAAATCTGCTTTGTTTGTACCTCTACGTATCCTTACTCCATGATCAATTTATATGTTAAAAACTTATTTGCAATCGAGGTAATGGATTGAGAGCATAACGTGTATTAGACGTTAAGGCCGATTGCTTCTAAATCCAAGAGTACATCAGAATGTATAATTTATTCTCAGTCTATTCCATCTGCCGTATTAGTGTGAAGTCTATGAGAAGGGTGCAGTTTTGAGGACTTGTATATGTTGGTCGTGAAGTTACCTTTCATTGGTAATATTTCGTTGCTTGATACCAACCTCAGTTTCAAACCTATAACAGAATAATATTTTGTAACTGGTAAATGTCATGTGTCAAATTATTTTGTTATTTTTCATTTAAGCTAAAGTGTATGACAAGTTACGCTACAATATATTAAACTTTCACGTAAGATTGAATGACCATTTACTGTAGACTATATATTTGACTAATATCATTCTTTATATAGGTCTCCTATTTTCTATCAAGCAAGGAGGACGCAACCGTATCCTCGAATCCAATAATTATTTTTTTTTTTAAATCAGCCATTAGTTCAATACACATTAGCAAAACTATATTATGGCAATTTCAAACACGAGATTTTATAAATATTTCTGGAGGTGGGCACCTTTTTATTCTGTAAGAAACTGAACATCGGATATTTTCCATACTCTACTCTTGACTAATCTTTCGTCTGCACTGTATATGGACACGTTGTTGTAATCAGCTAACATATTTCCTTGTCGACTGCTAATTTACCAGACAGCCCGACCGTTAATTTACCATATATCCCAGACCACTAATTTACCAGATAGCCCAGAATAGAAATAGAAGATTCATTTACCGACATTTGTTCCTAATATGACCGGTAGTCCAGGGTAGTCAACAGATTATTTTACCGATGCTTATACCTAACATCATAGGCATCCGAGAATATTTTTTGGACCTTTTTTAACAATGTTTGGACTTAGTACATCACGAGTAGCCCAGAGTTACAATGGGACAATCGTTTAGCAATGCTTGCGCCTAATATTACATGTAACCCAGAGTAGCAATGAGACATTCGTTTAATAATGCTTGCTCCTAACAATATATTCAGCCAGAAGTAGCTATGGGACATTCCATTAACAATGATAAGCCGGGTAGCTCAGAATAGCAATAAAACATTCTTTTAGGAATGCTTGGGTTTAATATCGCAGGTAGCCCAGAATAACAGCTGAACAATAGTTTAACAACGCTTGCGCATTGACAATCCACTGTCTCAGTACGACATTCCTCTTGGACTTAACGTCGCATGCAATGAGTATAAATGGGACGTACTTTCAACAATGCTTGGACTTAGCGTCACCTGCAATGAGTATAAACGGGACGTACTTTCAACAATGTCTGGACTTAGCGTCACATGCAATTAGTAGAAATGGGAAGTACTTTCAACAATGTTTGGACTTAGCGTCACATGCAATGAGTACAAATGGGACGTACATTCAACAATGTTTGGACTTAGCGTAACATGCAATGAGTAGAAATGAGACGTACTTTTAACAATACTTGGACTTAGCGTCGCATGCAGTGAGTAGCTGGGAAGCAATGGGACGCACTTTCAAAAATGCTTGGACGTAGCGTCACATGTAATTAGTAGAAACGGGACGAACTTTCAACAACACTTGGACTTAGCGTCACATGCAATGAGTAGCTGGGAAACAATGGAACGTACTTTCAACAATGCCTGGACTTAGCGTCACATGAAATTAGTAGAAATGGGACGTACTTTAAACAATGCTTGGACTTAGCGTCACATGCAATTAGTAGCTGGGAAGCAATTTGACGTACTTTCAACAATGCTTGGACTTAGCGTCACATGCAATTAGTAGAAATGGGACGTACTTTCAACAATGCTTGGACTTAGCGTCGCATGCAATGAGTAACTGGGAATCGATGGGACGTACCTTCAACAATGCTTGGACTTAGCGTCACATGTAATTAGTAGAAATAGGACGTACTTTCAACAATGCTTGGGCTTAGCGTCACATGCAATTAGTAGCTGGGAAGCAATGGGACGTACTTTCTGCAATGCTTGGAATTAGCGTCACATGTAATTAGTAGAGATGGGACATACTTTCAACAATGTTTGGACTTAGTCTCGCGTGCAAAGAGTAGCTGGGAAGCAATGGGACGTACTTTCAACAACGTTTGGATTTAGCGTCACATGCAATTAGTAGAAATGGGACGTACTTTCAACAATGTTTGGACTTAGGGTCGCATCCAATGAGTAGCTGGGAAGCAATGGGACGTACATTCAACAATGTTTGGACTCAGCGTGCAATTAGTAGAAATGGGACGTACTTTCAACAATGTTTGGACTTAGCCTCACATGCAATGAGAAGCTGGGAAGCAATGGGACGTACTTTCAACAATGCTTGGACTTAGCGTCACATGTAATTAGTAGAAATGGGACGTACTTTCAACAACTCTTTCGTTCAATATCACTTGTAACCCAGAGAAGCAATGGAATGTACTTTCAGCAATTCTTGGACTTAGCGTCACATTTAGTGATTAGCAATGAGACAGACTTCCAACAATGCTTTGGTTTAACATCAGTTATAACCAAGAGTAGCAATGCGACATTCTTTTGTCAGTATTTTGGCATAAAATTCCATACAGCCAGCGTAGCAATGGAACGTTCTATTGGCAATGTTTGGGTATAATATTTATCACAAGTTCACAGCCATTTTATCAACATTTTAAGTCAGTATCTGTCAATGCGGGCGGATATACTCATGTGAAAAACATACTCACGGGCATTTGTATTTACGGTGAAGGATAATACAGTTTTGCAAATGAATCATCATTTTCTCTGTCATTTTTTAAAATTGCTCCTGCAAACTAATTTAATACGCAACAATTCTGCTGCTTGTTTACTTAGAGGTAGCAATTAACATTTTTCCAGTGAAGAGAAAACAATGCAAACGTTTGGTCGCTTCATTTATTTGTACTTAACAGTTTTTATTTTTTGCACAGATGAAATTTACTGCAATGCAACCTGGGATACTATACTCTGTTGGCCAGCTGCACGCGCAGGAACAACTGTGAGGCTCAGCTGTCCGCCATTACCTGGACTTGATACAACGAGTGAGTTTTAGTAATCACGCATGAAAAAATTGTTCTTTTCAGTACATTTTATGTCTTAATACCAGACACACATAGATTTAATTTAATTTAATCAATCTTTATGTGTTGAAAGCACATTTGTATTTTTATTGTATGAGGAATCTAAACGTAGCCAATATAAAGTGAATGCTGTTGCAATGGATAGATTAAAAAGAGTCAAATGCACCACTAAATTACGTTTCAGTTACATTAAGTACATAGTTTGCAAAAATTAATCAGTAATATAAAATGCACGGAAACAAGAATACTAATTGAAATGCAGTTTTGAAATGCGCTGGTAGTATTTTTGTAATTATTATTCGAAAATATAGAATTATCTCAAAAATGTTAGTGAGAAAAAAAATTTGGACATATTAGGATCTGATAAACTGTGTCTAATGGCTTTGATTGGTCGATGCATTTCCTTAGTATCGACCAATCAAAATAGCTTCAATATAAAATTTCAAAGTCAATGGAAATTTAATTACCTCACAACTTAATCATAAGCAACTTTCTATCAAATATTGTTCTGATCTAAATATCAAAAAATATTCTAATCTAAATGGATCTTTGTTTATAAATTTTATATGATAATATATGATGATACAATATTTCCCTGCCTAAAATAAATTAACTGTTCACCTATGGATATAATGTTGGTTTGCCCAACTTGGAACAACGTCGGTCTAATCCGTCAACCCACGTGTGATAGGTACACTAATTGGAGCTATCTTGAGGACTTCCTTCAAGGCAATGATTCTTCTGTTATCACAGTCCTATCATACTCTCTGACAACAGTGACCAAGGAAAAGGGACATAGCAGAGAATAATATGGAGCTATCACTATGGTCACGGCAGCTTAGGTCCTGACTAGTAGTCCTTTGGCTTGAATAAGGAAACTTTTAAGGCCGAGCGATGTTCCAAATTAGTTTGCCCATTCCCCCGCTAGATTTGGACTTTATTGTGTCATTGTCATGGAAATTTTAAACGTCTGATAAAACCAACTTTCCAATTTGTGTGTGTGATAGTGATAGACAAGTCTTTATTTAAACGGCTTTCTTGCTCAAGTTTCCGATTTTTTAAAGTTTTACCTGAGATTCAGGTTTTAACACGCACCCCATTCCCAAAAGAAAGAAAGACAAGCGGAATAAACGAATGAATGAATAAAGAGGTCAAACAAACTAATACGTCATTGTATGTTGGTTTAGATAAAGAAATTGTTTTTGTCGTTAAAAGTAGCAACAGTGGTGTAGCAACCGCTCAAGTAAACTCCCAATCTCCACAGATGAATGCAGATTGGCACGGTCTTATTTTGTGTCTTCTGGCATACTTGCAAATATAAAAAAGAAAAGATGAAATAGTTAACCGCAAATTAAACTTGACAATATCCGTAATTTCGTATTCGTATCATCAGTTCTGATTAAGAATCAAATAAAATCTATTTTTCTTTGAAAAATTTGAACTGGAAAAAACGATCATCCGCATGAAAGGCGGCGGCACTGAAATAATCTGAGACGGTTTCTTTTCTGCTGACAACTATAATAATTTGGGACTACAGTTCGTAGGGTAATGCTTTTGGACAAATCATCCGTTAAAATAAAAACAATTACCGGTATTTTAACAGCTCCGAGGCGGACGAAATCTATGGAAATCGTATTCAAGAATAAGTATCTTAGTAAATTGAACAAATTCAATGTGACAGTCAAGGGTGTACTTGAAATATTGGCAAATATTGACTGAAATATTCATTTTGCACTATCGAATGCAAATGAAATCAATCTGAATAGGGTTGAACATGAAAGCGAAAATAAAACCAGTCTACTCACTACAGGCATACCGTATATACTTGATTATAATCATGATCCAAAATCAACCTGCATCGATCTAGTTCTATCATGTAATTTGTTAGGACTAATCAGAAGAAAATATGTAGGCCCTGATTTTCTGGCGCATTAAGCTATTGACTTAGATACCAGGATATGGAAATACAAATTTAGTTTTCTTCTATCGAATTTAGTAATACAAAGAATTTCTAAAATGAATACGTTTTGGCAATCGATTTAGAAAGATAATCCAGATAGTTTCTGTTCGAGAGCAATAACATATTTGCATGTGAAATGTTTTGCATTTTGCGTAGATCATTTAATACTTAATACGCACGAGTCAAGCGAAAAATTTATAGATGTAAAATTAGTTGCTTGTCGTATATCACTAAGAGGCATTTTAACGTGTCCTTGTAGCAATGAACAAACTTTCCGATAAATGAATTCAAATGGATTAGGTTTGTATCTGCCATATTTTTAAAAGTCTCCGTCCTTAAGATCTAAAATTTCTTAGCATGTAGTCTGATCAAGAAGGAGATCCTGTTACAGACGTCCCAGTTTTAGTGGAGTACCTGGTTGGAACACACTTGAAATTTAAATGCACAATACGAACTGTTTTACCATACGTGTCGTTTCTCACAGAGGCATAATCTATTATTTAAAGTACCAACACAAATATTATTTTTCGCAAAATCACGGAAATGACGTCCACGAAAATAATTGAATCTGAGGTATGTGCATAACATGCCTCTAAAATTGTAGATGTGCCGTCAGAAGGAACCGTGACTTTGGCTAGGGGAGATCACTCTATTCCTCTTCCTATATATATTCTGTGTGATTTGGTCACAAGAGAAAGTCACACTGAGATACGCCTAACCCACATAACCGCAGAGAAAAGCAGTTCTCTTCAGACTAAATATTTACCCAAATCATTTGTTCGTGTGAAATAAAACACGTATCCCTATCATATTTTCGGATCATGCTTGCGCTTACCTGTCAACCCCAAAACATATACAAGATAAATCGATATCAGCACATGCAAGACACAACGATATCAGCACGTGCAAGATGTACCGTTATCAGCATATGCAAGATGCACCGTTATCAGCATATGCAAGATACGCCGATATCAGTTAAAGTTAAAATGACTTCTCTAATGACTCTTGACACATCAGGTATACGTTACTGAAAGTTTGACCTTCTTTCGGCCATATTGTAGGCTATTATTGATAGTGTGTGCTAATTTAACTTTGCTTCCGGGCACACCCGTATGAAGCTTACCCTTGCCTTGACTCGAAGAAATGGCGATGGGGTTTAGTGGGGTGGGAGCATAATTGTTCTCTAACTTCATATGCTTCACCTCAGAATAGTGATGGTGATAGTGCTGATCAACTCTACCATCTTAATCATTCAGATTCATTTATAGTTTCACTAAATATCCCAGATTTGCTTTCACGATTAATATTTGTGAATATGTGTATGTGTATGTGAATGAGTATGTTTCTGTGTATGTTTCTGTGTATGTGTATGTGTATGTTTCTGTGTATGTGTATGTGTATGTGTATGTGTACCTTTTTAATTATAGGCACGCTACCAATTGTAAGCTGTTGCACATGAAGTTTTACGATAAAGCTAATGTGTGTAGTCAGTGTTAATTAAAGCGGTTTCAGTACAACCTTAGATGAGTCCCTAGCTTACCAAATGTCATATCAGCAGGCCCAGAGGTTACTGAAGCCAAGTACATCTCAAAGATTGTATGCGTGCCCTGTATTTGTAATTGATCTCAACCTTACCTCATCAAATTCAATTTCATTTTCATGTACAACCAACTCAAGCATTGCTGTTTCCTCAGTTATTAATAAAAGAATATTTCTGCGAGTTGGATTGTAACCGGTAATATCTACATCAGTGGTATACCTCTCTAACTAACCTTGCCATCACACACTTAGAAAGTAAATGAAAACTCTCATACTTGAAATTAAGAGGCTGATTGGAACTAAATGCGGGTGCAGTCCACCCCCATTAATCTGTTTTTCCTTTGAGAATCGAAACGGGAAACAAAATTCAGTAATCTGCACGCAACAGCCAATCTTACCCGTACTAAGAAATTAGTACGAAGACTTAGCTAATCTACGCAAATATCAATCGTTAGAAATATTGCTCAGATATCAATATGTCTAGTAACACTACACAGTCTATACTCCTGTTTAAAGATTGTGTCTGTAATAAATTTTCAGAGATAGAGAGAGATTGTAAGTGTCTGTATATATTCAAATAAATTTTCAAAGACTTAGAATAAAAAAAAATAAATCACAATCCATTAAGTCTCCATCAATTTGATCAGTCAGAAACTCAAGACTATGCAGGACTTTTTGTATAATGCTATGGACCTTATTATTTTACACTATGTACAACCATCATAAACCGTTGGAAGGTGTTTACAGTTGTGCAAAACCCTTTGGAACTAATGCCACGTTGTTATTCAATACATAATCATATCAGTATTTCTCTTATTAATTGGTATTGTTATTGTAATCAAAATATATGTTTTATTAACATACTTCATTCTGATTCTCTCCGGTGAAATGAACCCCGGCCCATTGCCATATAAGGCTAACTCGTCATCCTCATGAATGGCGATGTTCTGTATGCACAAAACTTAAAAGATTCAATACTTTTAAACAATTTAACAAATAACAGCAACCGAACATATTGCGGAAAACTCGATTATGTATATTAGACCAGTTATTAATTATATGTTCGATAAATATTAGACAAAGTGATGTTATTTCATTTGAATCAATCTATCTCAGAGCATTCTGACCAGTCTGCCTTTCGCAAAGTGGATTTTCAGATTAAATAAATTTATTGTCTTAAGATTTGCTTATACTCTCCAGGCGGATTTTTATACTTTTGCAACTGAAATTAATAATTTTCCTTGGTAGGAATTTCTTACAAGTAAACAAACCATTGATGATGCCACACAATCTTGGATATCAAAATCATTAGACTTTGCTTGAACTTTCATTGCACATTAAAAAAAAACATTATTGTGATCAACCTTGATGTAACAGTACGTTTCGAAAATTCAGTCGAATAGCGATGCAGTAACATAAAGTCGCTATAAGAATGAACAATCACTAAAAATGGCAAATTTATAAGAAGACAATAAAAAAGAAATACAGTAAATGATCATAAATAGAAAGCAAAGAAAAAAATTGGTAAGAAGATTGAATATCTAAATTTTACTTGTCTCAAATTCTACACAGTTATGGAAGAGTATTATATTTTAACTAAAAGAATAAAGTTCAACTCAGTTCCTCCTCTGCTTGTTGTAGATGAAACAAATTGATTTTTGAGGATATCGAAAAAGTAAAGGATAAGGATGTTTCCCTGCCTTCGAATGTTCATTGCACTGATAAGGTTTATGACCGTGTACAAATTAGAGAACATGAAATTTATGATATCAGTATGTCATTGTCGCATGACAGGGCAACAGGGCCAGATTTTATCCGTCATAGAATACTCAGAGGAATCTGAATTCCATAATCCGATTCCTTCTACTTCTCTTGAGTAGATCGATAAATCAGAGTTATATACCTACCGCATGGAAAATCACCAATGTAATGACTATCTTTGAAAAGGGAGATAAATGTTTACCGTCCAATTATTGCCCGACATCACTTCTTAGCTGCATGGGAATATTTGTGAAAGAACCATGTTCTTACTCATTTCCTCATTTTTTAACGAAAATAAGCTTATCTATAAAGTTACAGTCATGTTTTATACCGTCTGATTAACATTTATTATCAAATCACACAAGCGCTAGGACCTCATAACTCTATGCGAAATGATTTCTCTTGCCACATATCCAAGGCATTTGGTCTTGTCGTGCACGAAGAATTGTGATACAAACTTACGTGGACAACAATATATTAGACAAAATAGATGGTCAGACTCTGTTAATGTCAAACCCAAATTGGATAAACTCTATGTAAAGGAGGAAAATAAAACTGATATACATATGCTATCAATAATGAAAGTAAATACAAACCTCATTGAAAATTCGTTTTTCCAAAATTATTTTTGTTCTTTGCTAAAAAAAAATGCACAGTATATTAAAAGATCTGGACGGACAGGGAATAACTGACACAAAATCCTTTGGTATTTGGAAATATAAAAAGAGTGCATTTCTAAAGCTGTAACCATTTATATCTGTTGAGAAGGAGCTGCGAGGTGTTCAATAATAAGAGAAAAGGTGCCAAACTGGTTTTTGTTTTGGTTATTTATTATTTAGAAGGCAGAGGGTTCTGTAAAAGTCAAATGCGTCAGTATGAAATACATTAGAGACGGCGTTCGTCAAGGATCCATACTTGGTCCTCTAGGTTTCTTACTTATAATAATGATATTGCAGAGGTTTTGTATAGCATTAAAAGACTATTTGCTGAAGATAGTTCTGTATCTTATGTTTCTATCAATATTAATAATATTCACCATCCAATGAATTGTGACATAGAAAGATAGATGGACCAAAATAATGGCTTGGCACTTAAAATAGACTAAAAATAGTCTTCCTCATTATATACAAAATCCATATTCCACATCCGTCTTCCAAACACAGTTAAATAAAAGCAGCGAGTGCCAGCTAACTACTCCATAAGTGAAAGGAAAATGTAGATTATGCATGCTACATACACTGAGGAATAATTTGTTCGGTGCTTGAGGTGGATCTATCTTGGAATCTTATTGTTGTACAATTGCTGTACATCAGTGAAACAGAATATCACTGTTTCTTTGAATTCATAGTATACAAGAATTCTTGTCTCTTCTTGTTAAATGATTAACTCATAATGACATAGTGTTACATGTAGGCTCGTACCAAAGTAACAAAAGAAAAGAGTGAAGCCAACAAGCTTTGTAAATTTTAACAAAATAATTTATTTCGCTAGAAAACAATGTAAAAATAGGGAATAGGACTTACGGTTTGTGAATATAATCCAAAAATTAATCTTGAATTGAAAAATATAAGTCCTATCACTAAACAGTTCTAATTGAATCCAGGTTCGAATCTCGATGAAATTCCAATATGGAAGGCGATGACGTCAGATGAGGTCGTTGTACAAATGGCAACAGTTCCTCGTCGAAACACAATTTTTAATGTTCTGTTTAGAATTCCAGAATAAATTTCCACTTAACATCTTTGTCCCAGAATTTTCATAAAGAAAAGCACTTGTTTTGTTTTCTAGAGAATATGAATTATTAAATTCCAAAAAATAGATGAACTTCAAAACAATCTGGCAACAACAATAAAACACCTTGAGGTCTGAGGTGTAAAAATTACGACTGATCAATCTACTAGTAAAATGGCTGCTTTAAGCCTCGATTTTAGATCACATGGTGGCTCACGTGACAGGCTACGTGATTTCTAATTTGAACAGCGCAATAAAAAAATGCCATTTAGCACGTAGCTAGAATAGCCCTTTCTAATAATCAGATTCCCACACTGAAAATAAATTAAAAAAGAAAAGCCGTTTACAACTCAGCTAACACGTGGGCTGAAAATGACCTTGGTAAAGGCCAATCCTTTCCGCTTAGTGTTTACGAAATCTATGAGCTAAAAGTAGTGCTGAAGTAACCGTACACTCTAATCGGGTCAAGTGAATTTTCCGAAAAAGAGATTCAAATCCAATGAAAATTATAATTACAAGAAAATGTAATGAAACAAATTACAATAAAAAAGAATTTTAAAACTAACACACAAGTAATTAAATTACATATTCGTAACAATAGAAGGGCTTTTGTTGTACACTATGAGTGACATAATAAATAACCAACTCAGATATCCAGTTCACATTGGTCTAGACATACTTTTGTTTGAAGACGAAAATCTTAATGACATAATAAATAAGCAACTCAAACGTCCATTTCATATTGACTCTGACATGCTTTTGTTTGACACTCTTAGTTATATAATGAAATCAACTCAAATATCCATTTCATATTGACTTTGACATGCTTTTGTTTGACACTCTTAATTACATAATAAAACCAACTCAAATATCCATTTCATATTGACATTGATATGATTTTGTTTGACACCCTTAACTGCATAATAAAAACCAATTCAGATATCCATTTCATATTGGCACTGATATGCTTTTGTTTGACTTTCTTAATTACATAATAAAAACCAACTCAGATATCCATTCATATTGACTTTGACATGCTTTTGTTGACACTCTTAGTGGCATAATAAATAAACAACTCAATCATCCAGTTCATATTTACCATGACATGCTTTTGTTGACACTCTTAATGACAATAATAAAAACCAATTCAAACATCCAGCTCATATTGACTTGCTTTTGTTTGATACTTTTAATGACATAATAAATACTACAGTTTTTAAGCAGATTCAGCTGTTAATAGATGTACTAACCGTTTATATTTATTTATTGATTTTACAATTGAGTTTAAGAAAGTTAAAACCAAATGTATGTGATTTATAAAAAAAATATATCTTTGCTCCGATGACCTATATCATTATTATTCACAAAATATTTCTTTGGTTTCCTCTGCCCCGATAATAATTTGACTAACAAATATGTATGTATGTATGTACGTATGTGTGTGTGCGTGCGTGCGTAGGTAGGTAGGTATTTATGTATGCAGGTATGTATGCACGTATGTATGTATGTGTACCAAAAATGTGAATAAACCCTTTGCATTCTTTACTGTATTATCTTCATCATAAAATAATATGGTTAGTACTGGGTAGTGCTATTGTTTTACAAAAGAATGCATATCGGGATTTTTTTTTTCGAGATATACGTGTTATAAAACAGAAATTCTTACTACATGACGATGTTCTATTTACAAATTATGTAATACTCCTATAAAATAATCCACGTCATGCTTGCGAAATTAATTATACAAATTTCTGGTCATTTAATTCCGATTGCTTTTTCAGACTTAAGTCATATGGTCTCTGTCAAGTCATCTTTGCTTCATATAACTTTAAAGGTATCAGCTCTACCCTGTACGTTACTGGCATGTTACATCATTTATTTTTTTTTTCTCTTTTAGTTTACTTTAATTTTGTTACTAGTAGGTGATGTCGAAATGAATCCATATCGGTCCCACTTCGATACATCGCATACGAAAAGTCTAAATTAATTTGTCTCGGCGGTGCCGGATGACGCACTTTCAATTGTTCACTTAAAAATTAGATTTCTCCGAAACAAACTTAAATTTCTTTTTTTAGATTTTCGATGTCTTTAATAGAATTGGCCTAATGGGGGACTCATCTTGACAGTGATGATATTAAATTAGATGGATACCATAAAAATCCATTTCAACGTCATAGAACTATTCATGGTTGTGGAGTTACGGTCTATATATCAGAAAATCCAGGATTCAGATATGTAACTGTACAAAATACTGATCTACTTTGGATTCAAATTTATGTAAAGAATCGATGATATTTACTATCAGTTGTGTATCGCCCCATATAGCTGAACATAATAGCTGACCACTACATGTTTGCCTACCTCCCCATGAAAAGTATTCTGCGAGCTCCCCGTACCACCGTCTGTTGCACCACGATTCTTTCTGAGACTCCTTCAATATTTGAATAGAACAGGCATTCGCAATTTCTGGAAACCTAATCATTCTTGGTGACGTAAATGAAGACTTGCTAAATTCCAATCTGACGGAAGACCCTGTACTAAACAATTTAAATAATTTGATAAACGAAAATACTGGAGTAACAACTCACTCAGCATCCTTGCTCGACCCTTTTCTTATATTACCTAATAAAGAAATTCTTAATTCCGGAGGTATTTCTACTGATCTGTCAATAAGTGGCCAAGGAGTTTCTTGTTTAATAACTAAACTACAAATCAAATTTATGTATTAGACGAACGGTGTAGCTTTGTTACAAAACCTAATACTTCAGCAACAGAACCTTGTTAGGATACAGAACTTTATTTTGTGCTCCGACATCAACGATGCAACAAATCTATTTACATCCACTTTATCAGTTTCTCGACCTTCAATTATAAATTGGTGAGATAGCGTCCTACAAATAAATTCTAGAAAAAAAAAGCAATTGAGAAAAAATGACCAAAACATATAACGCTAGAGACTGAGATGTAAATACAATGTTATCTCATACTTTGCTGCCCTTCTTTCATGTTTTACAATTGTGGAATTTAGATTAAGTTTCCGTCAGATTACAGTTATAGATTTCACAGAAATGGCTCATTTTGATATCTATATAAATTAAAATGCACCATTCAATGCGTTAGTAGATGTATGATGTCAGTTCTGCCGCAAAGTGATTAAGAGTACACATAAGTGTTGCAGAATACCAACAATTGATAATTTATTGATTCTTTACAATTTCTTAATAGCATTTTTAATCAAGTAGCACCCAGTCTTCCGAAGCATGGTTTTAAGATAGCACCCAAAGCTTGAAAATGAATAAGAACAATGATGGCCATTTTTCTATATTATTATGTTCATTGTTTGAAAAAAATGAACAAAATTACCAGAAAGGAGCTCATTTTATTCATTGACAAATACATTGTGACTATCAAATGAAGATTATGAACAAGCACGACTAGTTTGGGAAGCCTGTAAAATAAATATTTTTTCTGGTTATCGTGATCTATATTAAGATTGATGTTCTGTTATTTGCCGATATTGTTTTTAAAATGTTAGAAATATGTCACTCGGACGTTATGGATTATACCCTGCTCATTAACTCAGTATGCCTGGTATGTCATAGGAATCTTTATTAAAAATAACCAAATCTAAATTAGTATTATACACTGACATTGACATTTATTATTATGTTAATAAGGAAATAATTGAAACATATCAGTGGGAGAAACATTATATGGTCACAGCGGAGATACCACTTTTATCACCACAATGGCTATATCATTATGGAACTACTTTCTTTTCCTACTGAGTCAATATATCTGGACTTCAGTATGTTATTCAAATATGTATTTCCATATTTAGGCCTATTTCATTCGTCTTCTTCTCTGTCTGTCTCTCCTTTATCAGGATGAACAGATCTTAAAATGTCAAGACTGTAAACCCTCTAGTATACTTTTATTTAATCCACAAAAAGGCGCCATAAAAATGCCTAACCATGAACTCCAAAGACGGAAAAGTAAACTTCAAGTATTAATGTTTTGAGTTTAGTTCTTCACATGAATCCTTTAAATGATTAGTAACTGAACTTGCATAAGTTGTTGCTATCAGATATTATCTTACCCATAATATGCCTTTTACGCTCTACGACGAACGGACACAATTTTAGGCTTAAAAAATCCTTTGGTTAAATGTAATAAGAAAACTGTTTAAGCTGCTGATTCTATCCAGAAACACAATCATAATCATGTTTTTAAAACAATGGAGATATTGGGCATTGATGAGTGTTGGCTGCAAACCGAAAGTAAGTGATAATCGAAATGTGGGTGCAACGTCTGTTGCCGAACTAGGCTGTGAGGTTGCCAAGGCCAAAACGTCACATTTGAATGCAGACATCAGCAAAATAATGAACTAAAATCCATGCCAGTAAACTCACAATCATTAAAATTGTAGTTTAAAGATGTTACACTGCGAAATTTGTTGGCTGTGACCGCTCTGTGATATTTTTACCGACCCCACCGCAACAATATTTACTGTATTAATCCGGACGAGAAATGTGTTCACGAAAATAAAATCGTTTCATTTTTCTTTGAAAAGAGTCGTTAGCTTTGCAAAACTTTGAAGCATTATTTGTACACTACAGATTTATAAAAGGTTGCTGTCCTAAAATTATTTTAATTACTTTTTATATATGTAGTAAACAGTTATCCACATTGGCACAAAATGGAGAAATCATCGATGTAAATTGACGGGTTCTACCTTCAAAATATATAATAAAAAAGAAAAGTTACGTTTTTGAATAGACAAAAGAAAGTATATCACTCATGGAGTGGAATCATTGTGCATTTGTCTCTCATGGCTCAAGATGTTTCCCGCTTCACTCGTAAACTATTTCATTATATCTACTAAACAAAATGATATATTCTATGTATTTATTCACAGAAACAAAAATGTTTGACTAGGTGGCATATAAATGGTTTCAAAACGACATTCTAAAACCAACAAGTCATCATTGAGTAATGATGTCAACAAATAAAACCAAATGATTGCTTAATGTAACTTTGTACAAACAAGTTATATGGTTTGGCTATCGTGCAATATTTACCTGTTGTTTCAAACTTAGATGGATTTCTTTGTAAATAGTATGAATGCTACTCCTGGTGATTCTAAAAGAGCGCATACATTTTAGATTGACTTAGGATATCCTCAAGATGTGCATGATTCACATAACTGTTATCCATTAGCACCAGAAATATTAGCATAAAGAAAAAAAATGGTTAGGTGACGAACAAATTTTAAATTAACAAAAGATTGCTTTTTATCATAAATTAGCACAAAATTTACTGAATAAGAAAATATTCAAAGTTCATTGCAGAAATTTAAAAATTATACTAAAAATTTTGCGCCAGGGTAAGAAAAGTTCACATAATTTTAGAATTTAACCAGGGTAAATGGCTGGCTCTGAATATACGCTTAAGTACTAATTTAAGAAAGAATTCGATCAAGAAAAATTTATGAATACAATTAAATACAACTGTTAGAATTTGACCAGAATAAATGGATTTTAGATCACAGGCTAGAAATGATTTTGAAAAGATTGTGAGTAGTTATATTTTTGGTAAAACAATAGAAAATTTATATTAAAGGATTAATATTGAATAAGTTAAACCAACTGAAATTTTGTAAAATTTAAAGATTAATTGCCGTTTCCTGGATTTGAATAAAGAAAAGATATTTAATGAGAACTTAATAGCTTTTATAGGCCTAAATCCAAGTTATAAGACCGGTATATACTGGGCAAATATTTGGATTAGAGTAAATTACTTATGTATGACTTCTATTATAATCACTTAATATATATATATAGTGGTGAAAATGTTGTATTAATATATTCGGACACTGATAGCCATTTATTAAACTTAAAGCTAAAAATATTTAGATTGATATGAAAAAGAACCACATGATACTAGAGGTTACCCCATGTGATCACCCTTTATATAACACAAATAATAAACTTTTTTGTTAAATTTAACGTTGAATGTTGTTGAAATTAAAAAAAACGAATTTGTTGATTTAAGACCAAAATATATTCCTTTTGTGGTGATGATAATAATCAAATTAATAAAGACAGTCATATTAATAAAGCAATGGGTGTATCAATTTCAGTTGTCAGAAAGAACAGCTGAAATTGATACACCCAGTACAAAAAAGCACTGGCTTATATAAAATAATATTTTAAATATCTATCACCTCAAGATGCAGAAAGTATATTAGAAAAGATAGAATAAACACCCCTGATTTTGATAATATAAGAATTTGTTAAAAAGAATTTGTAGGAAAATTTAATATCTAATTAGTAAGAAAAGTTATTTTTTATGTCGTGTAATACCAACTTATATACATTACAAAGAAAAATTATTTTTTATGTCGTGTAATACCTATTATATACATTTCATAGAAAATATTTTTTATGTCGTGTAATATCAGCTTATATACATTACAAAGAAAAATTATTTTTATGTCGTGTAATACCTATTATATACATTTCATAGAAGAAAAAAATTTATGTCGTGTAATACCAATTTATATACATTACAAAGAAAAATTATTTTTATGTCGTGTAATACCAACTTATATACATTACAAAGAAAAATTATTTTTATGTCGTGTAATACCAACTTATATACATTACAAAGAAAAATTATTTTTGATGTCGTGTAATACCTAATGTACACATTACATAGAAAAATTATATTTTATGTCGTGTAATTCCAACTTATATACATTACACAGAAAATTACTTTAAAAAATCCCATAATAATGTTTAAAGTACAAAAATAGTATTTATGAGGTATTTTACAAAAATTATTGTAAAAAGGCTATGATAATATCATTTGTAGGAAGTTTAATTATCTATACAGCGTAATCTGTCCCTTTGAATTTGATTTCGATCACTTGCATTATTTTAATTAAGTTTAAGTACTTTATCATAGCATTTAAAATGCATTTCATTGCATAGAACATTTACTTATCTACATAAGAACAAATATTCCATTAAATTTTATTTTAATTATTTGTGTTTATTTTATATTAACTATATTTGGGATCAATTTATATTAAATCCATCTGAATCACCGGTATATTAATTATATTTGGGATCTATTGTGTTGTCTATATTTTAATCTAATTACATTGAAAATATTTGAACCTGTTTTATGACCTATTTATTACAACTATATTTATAAACTGTTGTATTAAGTATATCTTACATTCTGTTATTTTAACTATAAAGTGGATCAGTTATATTTTGAATGTATTTACATTAACTATATTTGGGATGTATTATATTATCTATATTTGGGATGTATTATATTATCTATATTCTGGATCTGTTATATTAACTCAGACTTATTTATATTAACTATATTTGGACACTCTTCAAAACTAAACATATCATTTGAGAGGTTATGCAACACATACAATATAGTACAAACTGTATGGAAAATTGTATGTATGTATGTATGTATGTACGAACGGATCGATGGATGGATGGACGGATGTATGCTGCTAATATGAGCACAGTTGATGATTTCAGCATAGTAACTCTCTCTCTCTCTCTCTCTCTCTCTCTCTCTCTCTCTCTCCAAAAATATTACAGCATCATTTTATATTGCAGAATATGGATACCGCACGTGCAGCCCGGACGGACGGTGGGAAGGGAAAATTACAGGAGACTACAGCAACCTACGGGGATACACAAACTATACCAATTGTTATACTCCAGAGGCGTATGAAGTATATAAGAAGTTTTTCCTTACAAAAACACCTGCTGAAATACAGGTATGTTCCTTTTTCAAACTTAGCGTGTATGCATATGTGTACAACAGCTAACCTGTTCAAAACACTTGAAATAATATTAATAAATGTTTTGTTTTTGACTCATATAAAATGGGATGGAATGACCACCAAAAAATCTATTAACATTTTTATAGCAGTTTTGAAATTCTGTGTTATTCATGGTCATTTTGTTCGTAAACAGCAGTTGAAAATTGTGGATGATTGGTTGTGTTATAAATATCCATAACAGGTCCATAAGACTGTCGACATATTTAATCATAAAGAGAAATTAAATACTTTGACATGTCATGTCCCATTTTCACGTACATGTCCCGCCATACAACATTGTGTGCAACTGGTCACAGAAGAGCCAAAGCCAGTAAACATGGCATGTATTCGCACGCCATGGAAACCGCGTTGATGGTCATTCCAAGGTCTTAATTTAAAACAAAAATTCAATGACAAACTGGCGGCAGCGTCAGACTTATACAGGATCAAATGAAAGCACGAAATAAGACTCAAGCAGACCATCCTATCTAAGGAGAATGCTGATATATCAGCAAGTTGTATTCACACGCCAGGAAGAAACCAATTTGCATCAGTGCACAGAAACTGTATTACACCCCAGATTTAAGCAAGTCAGTAAAACTACAAATACTGATCGCAATTACACGCCAGATTTAATCAAGTCAATAAAACAACAAATATTCGACGCAATTGCTCGCCAGATTTAAGCAAGTCAGTAAAACAACAAAATATTGGTCGCAATTACACGCCAAATTTAAGCAAGTTAATAAAACAACAAATATTGGTCTCGTTGATGTGCTTTTGATGGTGTGTCTCACTTACCAAGTGGCGTCCACAAACACGGATGTATGGCCCTTGAGCTGCCAAGTACAAGAATTTACCTAAATTCAAAACTATACCAATGTGTGTCTGACTGACGGACAAAGGCAAACCTATATGCCACTTCCACATGCATGGCGGTGCATTCATAACAAAACAAGCAAAGAAAACAATTATGTCAGAAGTTTCGACCACAATTAAAACAAAAATTATGATATATTGGCTCTTGTACAGGTGCCATAATTATGTTCTACTTGTGAGTCACTTGACAACTGTTGCCAATGATCCATATGTTATACTTATTAAAACCTCTTAATTGCATAGTGATGCCCTGTTAAGATATAGAATTGATTCACTTCTGTTTTTATTTTTCCAATAGAATTCTTCTTTTAAGAGTAAAAATAAGTATTCTTTTTATGCAGAATTAGTACTTTTCAAGAAATTCCCCTACTATTATATTCCATCTCTAATTCTTTATTTTCATGCATTTACTGGTATTAATTTAATGTCGAGTTATGCCTTTTCGTGTATTTACTAGTGATATTCCTGTGTATAATGATCTACTATTAGTATTTACAATAATCTTTTCTGTATAAAAATATATAATGTATATAATTTCTTTGGTTTTGCAAATTTTGTCGACAATTTACTAATTTTAAATATTTATTCCTCTGGTATTTCCTGCTTTAACTTCTTTAAAAAAATTGCATCTTTTGGTGTATGTTGGGGTTGGGGGGTTGTTGAATTTCTAGGCATTTGTATTTTGTATAATTATTTCCTTTGAATATCGATTGGAGTTTATTTTAATGTAAAACTAGAATGTTAATAGATGCATACAATTCACTTAAATTTACATGCATAACTCGTATTTCATAACCTACACGCATTACTAGTATTTCATGAACACTCTTAACCCAATTCTGAAACTTGAATCCGTCAATGCCACAGAGATATCAACAAAACTGATAGAACCATAAGTGATTATGAGGCAAATATATTTTTCTTTCAGTTTCAAATCTGATAAATTCTATAAAAGGCGTTTTTGACACTATAAGAAAGCGTAGTTTGATTTGTTAATGTATGAGCACAAGTTAAGCAATCACGGTATTTATAGAGTCCAAAGATACAGTTGTCGAACAATGTATTGTTTTTCTTACGTACTATATGAAGCAATGTATCCATTCATGGAGAATAATGATTCGACTATGTGGTAAACCTTGGTATGACTCACAACTTCAAAGTGCCTCTAGATTATAATGTCGACTTAGGAAAGTAGCCAAAATGACTGGCCGTCTGAAAGATTGGAACAATGACAAGAATACTAGAAATCCAGTTAAATGAAAACGAACTCTCCTTTTCATTTTTGCTTTTAATAAATATACAAAGTTATAATATAAACCAGACTTTGACTGAAATCTTCCTCCATTTGAAAGATATGGCCTTATTAATTTCAAACATTCGCGTCTATAATCTGGGCGAGGATAGGTGGATTGATGGATTTAGTTCTGACGTCACTACGCCAAATTGGTATACCAATTTGCTAAAGTTTGCATTTGAATTGGATTGATGAACGAATGGATGCACAGATGCATAAATGAATTTGAATACAAAAATCATACAAAACAACGAACAATAATGAAGATGAATTAAGATAGAATTATGAAGATAATACGAGGAAACAATTTCAAAATTTAAATTTTAAAACCGTAAAACCAACACCTGGAACTACCTTTAACAACGGCAAGATAACGTGTATTGATTTGTTACCTTCGCTCGGGGTTCTGTTTTGTGTCCTGTTCTCTTCTTTCCTTATGTAAACGACGCATCAGATAATATGATACTATGATAATTTTAACAATACTACCTGCAGATGAATCGTGATTGCAATATTCAGCAACGTATCAAATATGAAAATAGTCACAATAATATCTCAAGTGCTCAAAAAGATTTTAGGAAGATTAATCGCAATGTGCACAAATGCCACTAATGGTATTTGATTGTTACTATTATATACATTTCTCCTTTATTCACTGTTTTAAACTGTAGATACACTTGTTAATTTTATTATCAAAGAATTTGTACATTTTACTGCATTACTACGTATATTGTTTGAAATTTGTTTTTAACTATAGTTAACAACAGTGTCCTGTATTTTTGCTTTGTAAAAGAGGCAATACGATATTTTAATACTAAATGTAATATTAGTTTATATCAACTAATCACCAGCATGATTCACACGCTGCATTATTCATTTAGTAATTATTACATGTATTCCTTCTTATATATAATCATTTCGTATCGAGTATTCACTCGTACTCTTTCTTTTCCAGATTAATTTTTTTATCGAGTATTCACATGTGTTCCTTCTTTTATAGAATCATTTCTTATGGCGTATTTATTTTACACAACCATGATTCATTAAAAAAATCTTGTTTATATAATTTTTCTTAACGAGTATTCACTTGATATTCTTCTTATGCAGGATATTCACTTGGAATGCTGTCTTGTACATAATAATTTCTTATCGAGTATTCACCCGTATTCTTTCTTCAACAGACGATGCGAGACATCGTGTCTGGAACACGCACAATGGAAATTGTTGGACTGTGGTTGTCCCTAGTTACCTGTCTTTTATCGCTCTTCGTCTTTAGTTACTTTAGGTAAGGCTTATGTGCTAATGTAATAAATGTACTGAATATAATAAAAAATTTACTGTATAACATGGAGTTATTTTTCGAGTTAATCTGTGATGATACTTCTTTGTGTATATTGTAAATTTCATTAATATTCTTGTTTGTTTAAAGAGGAAATATTTCACCATCATTCGTATTTATTGCATAATGCCAAAGACGTTAGAAACGTATCAAACTAAAGCACCTTTGTACGTATGTAAAATTATTTAAACTATTACTTAACTGCATTCTGTAATGTATGGTTAGAAAAGTTATGCAGGTAATGCGACAATCCTTCAAGAGTCTCGGATATAATTCAGCTCCCTTAGTAAACCCATGGAAACACCATCATATTAAACATTCAAAAACTTTGCATTTCTGAATGCTCTTGATCAACCCTATATTTATTTGGATAGACATATCCTTGATGACAGCTTCTGTGTAGAGAAAACCGTATGTCCGTGGCTCTTTTTTTGATCAATATGTGTTGGAAACATGTGCTTTCAATTCCTCACCGAAAGAATCAGATGAAAATTTCAGTAATGAGTTTCCCAATGTCAAGTCTGAAAAAGGACTCACATTCCATCAATAAAATATTGTCTCCAATTTTTTTCCAATTATAAATAGGATAAGCTCTCAAAGGATTCCTTTATTCCCTAAAATTTTACTTTTTATTAACAACAGTCCTGGTCAGGAAAACCCATATATACTGTATTTAATCGTAACTCTTGTCTAGGCTGGTTTTCAGTCATCCATATAATTAGTACAAAGAGTCGTTCAGGGATACCTCAAGCACGCAAATTTTAAATTTATTTGTTGCAGGGGGTAATCTAAGCAAACATGTAGAAATCATGATTAATGTCAAACTTTCAGGATTTATTTTCTTTTAATGTAGATATCTGGGATATATGATAATAACCTGAAAATAGTAACACACGATTTCTAATTAGAAAATGTTTTTGCAATGGATAGAAATAAAAAGGATTCCAACATCTAAAAAAAATCTTGCAACATCATTCACGCCTGCTTGAAGTAGAAAATGTGTAGATTCAAATTCCTTTAAGACTTGCACTAATACTACTAAAATGACATTATATATACAGCGAAACTTCAGTTATTTCCTTAATATGGACCCTCTCCAGACAAGTCATCATATAATACGGACACGGTCCCTCTGCAGATTGGCCATTCTTTGATACAACTCCCTTTGCAGACTGGGTCAAAAATATTGGCCCCTTGAGTACAAATCAAACCTTTATATACTGGCTCCATCTAGAAAGTGACCAAACGTTTGAGCCAAACAATATCCGGTTAAGGAAAATTTCACTGCAAAATGCGGCACATGGCGTTTTCGTGTCTTCCAATAATTCAATAATGTAGCAGAAGACTGTTCAAGAAAACACACATCTGTGCAGCTTGGACGACATTTGATATTTGGAATTATGTGTTTCCTTTATCATTGGTATGAATAGAGAATAAATGCTCCTGTCAAATTTGTATTCTTTGATCTTGTTTTATTCAAGATCAGAATCATAATCAGACCATAGAAATCGATGATGCATATGTAACAATATGGCTTAGTGACATATGCGTAGATTATTTCTAACGCTTTATATTTTCGGTACGAAACGTTTTTCGTATTTTAATAATTTTCTCAGATATTATGTTTTGCGCGTAATGGATTTTTTTTCTTCTAATGACAGCTATTCATAAATCACGCTAATGTATTTGGAGGTTGATATTTTGTTTTGCCACAGCTGAGTTTTCCTTCGATATAGCCAAAAGTAAAATATTACCAAATATATGCCGTGTTTTGCCTGGGTATCTGGTGTGCCATTGAAAACATACACCATTCAACATCGTCTCCTTCATTCTACACTAGTTTTAAACTAAAGTTACTTGAGAGGAATTCAAGTCATATATGCTTGATCCATAACAGTACTTTTCACATAATAAAATATTCCATATTGACACCCTGATTTCTTTTCATATCCTCTAAGGCTTTATATGTCTTTGTGTTTTTACTGCATTTGTTAGTTTACAAGTTAGTGCAGTCATTGTGTATACATGTACAAAATATTTTGTGCAGTATTATTTGCATCAACTCATAGCAGTATTTACTGCTTTATAAATAGTTTTCAAAATATGGGTAAATTCGGCCTTTTCCCGGGGTTTTATTATTCTCACGCTGGTTACTTTATCAATTTGTTCTACTATCATAGTCACAACTTCTCTCGCTTCAGGTTTTCATAATGTGTGTTGTTGAGAAAGAATATTCACTTTTTCTTCTTCTTCTCACAAAGTTTGCTAGCTTAGTTTCTTTTTCCGTTGAAGATCATACAAGCAAACACATATTGTTGTGATTTTTATTGCATACAGAAGTCTCAGGTGCCACAGAACCAGAATACATCGGAACTTATTTGTGGCCCTAATTGTACAAATATCCGTCCGCCTAATTGTTTATGTAGACCAATTCGTCGCTAGACTGAAGGGCGGAGAAGTTGGCGGAGCTATTAGTGGAGGAACTGGAGCTATTTACGATACGGTAAGAATTGATATAGAGATGTCAAAGACAACTTGTTTTATTTGATTGTTTGTTCGAAAGAGCATGGAAGATCGTAATCTGAAATTACACTTAGTATAACAATAAATAAGATTCGAGAAAAGAGAGAAATTATATCAATCTTGAATAGGTTCAAAGATACTGCAGAAGTAGTTTACATTTATTTATACGCGCTTTAGAATCTTTTGTATACGGTAAAATATCGGTCATTAACTCTCGCTCGCAATTATGTATGATTCCAGAGCATGTGCGAGAGATTACATCTTCACATTGTGAAGGAAAATTTCATCAGGGGCATAAATGTTAATGAAAGATTTATTTATAGTGGTTTATTTATTACGAGAAAAGTCATTCCCTTAGGTATAATTAGCTGTAAATGTGTTGAAATATATCATATGGGCGTATACCCAAACACAGTCTTCCTGGTAGACTTGCACAGTGCATGTGTTCTTCTAATTATCGGTACACCAATTCAGTCAGCGACCCATATTACGTAGTTAAATGAAAGAAACTTTAAAGTCGAGATTTATTAAACTCAAGGCTGTTTCAAGTGTGGTGGGCAAGTTAATAAAAAAATTCATAAATATTACGTAAGCGAATGGGCGAACTGTTACAACTCTATCCTCTTCAACTAGGTAACAGAAAAGAGCGAGTACCAACAAGTTTTGTAAAACTTAACAATTTTTTTTTTTTTGCCACGAACACAAAAGTGAAATTCTAAAAATATCATACAGCATTGTTAATTAACTCCCAAATAGTCATAAAAGTTCTATCACAAGTCCAAAAGTATAGAATGTTCCGACCGAATTCCGCAGTTGTTCCAAATGAATTCCAATATTGAATGTGCTGACGCGGTAATCGTCTTTAATGTGCCAACAGTCTCGATGCATACAAATAATATAATCCAAAATGTCATTGAATCAATTCATAATGATTTCAAAATAGTGATTTAGACCTGAAGTCATTGAGCGCTTTGTAATTCCAATGAATAATTTAAAAAACACAAATCCTCTCAAAATTATAACTGAATACAACTAAAAGACTGATTCCACCACAGATGTTCAGATTGGAATTAATAATTCTGATGTAAACATCCCTTATATAAAAACTTAAGACACAATAAGACGACTAGGATGAGGAAGAAAAGTTCATTTCAAGAACATTCTAAGTTGTAAACAAGGTCAGGTCTTTGACTTAAATTTTAGAAAGCTACCTGGCAAAGATCAGGTAGACGATGGTATTCTGAGGGGAAAACCAATGTCCTGAACTCAAATCCAAGTAAACATGTTTACAAAAAATGACATTAGTAAGGAAGGCCCAAACTTCTACCATCCATTATGGACAAAGGTCAATCACACAATACAAATTAAATACATATAACTGAACTCAGATTGATGTGTTTGTTGGGGAGGGGGGAGGGATATTATAAAATAGAACATTGAATTTTATTCCTATGATTATTTTTCTAAGATTTAATTCTGAAAGATCTTATTACCATTTGAAAGTATTTAGACCGGATGAACCATAAGATATCAGTATTCCAAATGTTTACAACCGTCGGTAACAGAGCTCAAAAACATGTTTATAGGTCAATCAATGCCCACTAGTCTTATAATTTGCAGAATACGCGCTCCTATGGGTCTTCTGACAATACCCATGATCGTATTACCGTTGTTTTTACAGTTGAAATAATCACGACTCATCCCAAGATTCCTAATGCAATCAAACCAAATCAAAATAGAAGTGTTTACTTCGACCATAAAAGCCTGTTCCAATCAACAAGCCATGAAAATCAATAAACAGCAATAGGAAATCTCCTTACGTTTCAGTATGCATCAGCGTTTTAATGTGATATCAGCACAAGTTCTGTGGTATGGTATATTTCAGTGTTACATCAGCGCCACTCTGATGAAAGGTAATTTGCGAATGCTGTAAATGAAAACAAAAATAATGAATTCTTTGTCCTCTTATTTTTCTACTTAAATATGCGTATAACCAAATGGCCTAGAGTGGAAAGATCTGTTAAAGTACAACTGATGTTTCATTGTAAAATTTGTTTCATTATTGCAAATGTATCATGCGCATTAAGAACAAAATGATATCCTTAAAATTAACAAGTAGTAACATTGAATCATTTGCATCTTCATGACGTTTTGTCTCGTCCATGTTTACGGTATATTGGCAAGGGCGTTAAGAACTGCTTGCAATTTGGTATAAAGAAAAAAACTGGAGACGAGGGCCAACGAGTCTAATTGGCTGCCTTCGAAAACATATCATTAGGTAAATGTCCTAGTTTTAATGCGAGGACTGGTTATCGTGTGTTTATTTAATGTCCTATTTTTGTTGCGAGGACTGGTTTTCGTTTCCTTGTTTGATGTCCTTCTTGTTGCGAGGACTGGTTATCGTTATATTGTTTACATTCTTTGCTTTTCTTTTAAGTACACTTTCTGAACAGCTGTATATGGTCGAGCTGACGATGTTAAAATTACGAGATTAAACAGAAGTCCAGTGATTAAATTAAATTCTTTCTCAAGATTGCCAAGTTTCACTTATCTTCAAAATTCCAAGAGACTATTACAAAAGTCTCAAATCGGGTTATGTATGAATCATTGTGTAGTTCTACCTGAATGCAAAGCTTGTGTAACTCTCAGACAAGCATAACTCACTAATAGTTAGACACCTATGTAGTTTTCACTATACTGTATTCCAGTCATTATAATGTCTCTTACTTTCATCGTATTTTTGTGAAGTTTTCAGTATCAGCCCAAAATTTTGCAACTTGTTAGAAAAAAATATATATAAATACTAGCATTTTACTTGCCTCTGTGAGCAAATATGGCTGGGCTCCGAATTTTATCAACATTTTCTTATCCCTGGGTGTAAATGAACTTGTCACACTACATCATGCGGTTAGGAGTCGGTTTACTAAGAAATATTGATCATTAATTTGATATTTTTATATACACACGAAATCATTATGAAAATAACAGGAATATTAGATGACAGTGAAAAGAATCAGAAAAAAAGATGAATGATAAAAATAAAAATGAACAACGAAAGGACCAAATTTACAAAATAGAGAAAAATATATTAAAAAAGTGCGAATCCATATCTGTCTTGTATCATGAGTTTGTCAATTCCTGACGGAAACAAAATAAAAGAAAATTGTGAAACAGTGGAAGTAGAATCTTTCTTGTTACTGTTTGGCTTAAGTACAATCGCCGGTTCTGAAACATTTATGGGTAAGTAGTCGCTCATTCAGAAGGTGCGCGCTCTGCCTGATTTTTCAGTTTTCTCAGTCTTTAAGACCAACTAACACAAACAACCGAGTCTCCAAAAGCAGGTCGTAATTTACTCAAAAGAACGCGTTATATAATCAACATGAAATGAATATACCAGTAGTTGTCAAAAAAATTCCGGACACTAAGGAAAATGAACCAAAAGAATAAAGATCAAAAGATTGACGTATCTTCCATCATTGTTTTATTTATTTATTTATTTATTTATTTATTTATTTATTTATTTTGTTTATATATTATTTTTCCATTTCAGCCAGTTCTCTGCGAGACATTATATTCACTCCTGGAATACACAAAAACAGTCACATTCATGTGGATGTTGATAGAGGGAGTGTACCTACATAATATGATAGCTGTGTCCGTCTTCTCCAAGAAACCCAATTATGTTTTATTTTATGCAGCTGGTTGGGGTAAATATACATTTTGTTTTCTCTAATTATTCCAGCAGAGAAAAATATCAGTTTTCTTCCATATGGATACCTGAATCTTGCATTATATGCTCACAGCCTCCCGCTTAGTTCATGTATGTATGTATGTATGTATGTATGTATGTATGTATGTATGTATGTATGTATGTATGTATGTATGAATTTCATCATTCCTCTTTAAAAAAGATTACATTCAGTTATTTTCATAATTATATAATAGTAACATGAACATTCTGAAAAGATGGACCGTGTACTGCGCAGAACTTTACAGCCACCAACCCATAATAGATCCAGAGGTACTGAACGTCCCTCCAGCAACTAACAACGACAACCTCCCTATCCTACGGGTTGAAGTAGAAGCAGTAGTGAGATCGTTGAAAAAGAGGAAGTTGGCAGGAGTGGACAACATCCCAGCAGAACTGGTCCAAGCAGGGGGAGAGGCAATGATTAGCGCCCTCACAAACATATGCAACAAGATCTGGCTAACAGGGAATGGCCATCGCCGTGGACACAATCACTGATCATCACCCTCCCCAAGAAAGGCAATTTACAACAGTATCAAAACCACCGTACAATCAGTCTTATAAGCCATCCAAGCAAAGTCATGTTGAGGATACTGCTAAACAGACTAAAGCCACAGGCTGAAAAGATCATTGCCGAGGAGCAGGCAGGTTTCAGAGCAGGGCGCAGCACAACAGAGCAGATCTTCAACCTCAGGATATTGTGTGAGAAGTACCTCCAACACCAGCAAGATCTGTACCACGTCTTCGTGGATTTCAAGAAGGCATTTGACAGGGTATGGCATGCAGCCTTGTGGGCGACCATGAGACTGTACAACATCAATGCCAACCTCATCATAGTAATAGAGCACCTATATGACAAGGCCACCAGTGCAGTATACTTCAACGGCAGCATAGGGGACTGGTTCAGAACGACAGTCGGAGTCAGACAAAGCTGTCTGCTCTCTCCCACACTATTCAACATCTTTCTGGAGAGAATCATGGCTGACGCGCTTGAAAAGCATGAAGGGACAGTCAGCATCGGAGGCAGAACAGTCACCAACTTACGTTTTGCCGACGACATTGATGGACTAGCAGGAAATGAACAAGAAATAGCTAGCTTAGTAGAGAGCCTCGATAAAACCTCCGCAGCCTACGGCATGGAAATCAGTGCAGAGAAGACTAAACTGATGACCAACAACACCAAGGGCATCAGTACTGACATCAGGGTCCAAGGTACGAAGCTAGAAACAGTCCACAGCTTCAAGTATTTGGGGGGGAATTGTAACAGATAAAGGATCAAAGCCTGAAGTATTCTCCAGGATTGCGCAGACAACAGCAGCGCTGACAAAACTGAAGCCCATCTCGAACGACAAGAACATCGCACTCAGTTCAAAGGTCAGACTGATACACTCACTGGTTATCTCCATATTTCTCTACGCCTGTGAATCATGGACCATAACAGCTGACTTAGAGAAAAGGATACAGGCGACAGAAATGAGATGCTTCCGAAAGATCCTATGCGTCTCATACAAAGACCGTGTCACCAATTAAGAAATACGGCAAAGGATCAGACAAGCCATTGGGCCTCACGAAGACCTCCTGACCACAGTGGAAAAACGTAAACTGCAGTGGTATGGGCATGTCTCACGATCATCAGGACTTGCCAAGACAATCCTGCAAGGCACTGTACAAGGAAGAAGAAAGAGAGGCAGGCAGAGAAAGAGGTGAGAAGACAATATTCGAGAGTGGACAGGCTTGACATTGAGCGACTCAATGAGAAAGACGGAAAATCAAGAGGAATGGAGGAAGCTGATTGTTCGGTCTTGTGTGGTACCCCAATGGTCTACCAGACTACGGGACTGATGATGATGATGATGAACATGAACATTAAAGTGACAATGAATACACAACACACTAAACATGTAAATATATTTATAAAAGTACAATTTTTGTCACTATATCTCAGCATTAATATTCGATTTTTCTGTGGCAATGTCAGTAATATTATATCCAGTATGTACAGCACAGGAAATGCAAGAATAGATGTCTCATGTTCGAAATAAGGCGTATCAGTATGCGACACGTCATACCAGTATGCGACACGTCATACCAGTATGCGACATGTCATACCAGTATGCGAAACGTCACACCAGTATGTGACACGTCATATAATCAATATATGCAGTATAACATAAATCTGATTTGAAACAGAATCATTGTGAACAAGTAATGTATGTTAAACTTGAAATACATGAAATGGATATAAGGCATACAAGGGTATGAACGTATGTGTAGGCTTGCAAAGTATGTATGCATGCATGTATGTATGTAAATATATTGTATGTACGCGCAAAAGTAAGCAAGTATACGGGTAAAAGGATAGAACGATACCCTGGAAATGGAAATAGTTGCGGAGTATATACATATATACTCATATGAACGAGAATACTGACAGGAAAGGAAAGTATAAAAGGAATACTGGCAAAGATAAACGTGCTGAAGAAAATGCAAACATATGGATGATTGGATTAGCATGTATGAATAATGGATTGATGGATAGCATTAAATCCTGCTTTTCAGATGTGCATCTTCATTAATCAGTTCTTTTAAACCTAAACCAGGCTCAAAAAGAATTTCTTAAAAACGTGTCTTGCACTGTCAAGAAAGATTCTATTTCTCGATCAACTCCGATACTCCTCCAATTTTCCGGATTTTAACTATTTAGAATTAAAATCGAGGGCTCAACAGCTGTGCAGTAGCACGTGCTAAAGAAAGAAAGAATGTTGGGACACGTTGGCCTAATTTCGGCATGGTCTGTCGATAATTAAAAAGACGCTTTCCTTATTTTCTTTTCAGGATTTCCTGTACTCGTAACATTAGCATGGGTTGTGATCATGGCGATAAAATATAAAACGAAGTAAGTATTCCCTGTCAGTGAAAATAATAAGTGGACAAAGTAGGTGAACCATCAGATGGCCATGTTAATCATTCCTCCAAAACAACTTTGGGAAGTGGTCAATATTAACTGGTTGTTATTTTCGATCGTATTGCACCCTTCGCCGTTACATACACTGCTCCAATCTTAAGACTATTATTTTAATGCACTTTTTTTGTACACTATAGTTTCGGAGTGTACAAAAATCATATCTTACCCCTAACCACACATTTCCCTTACTCCAATAGACATTGACCACACCCTTAACGTAAACGACGTGCACGTACATGAGTCAAATGAGGTCATCAATCACATTCATCTAATTTTTATATTTTCCTCCACGGACGATTAATTTTTTTTATTAAAAAAAATGTATTTGGTTTACTTTCCTGTGATCGAATTTTCCGAGACCTTATTATGTATAATTCAATCTACTTAAATGCACGTAAAAATAGTAATCAGAATTATCAAATCAGTTTTTAAAGCCTCTACCATTGCTTGTCTGGCCAACTAATATATAACTTTAAAAGAAAAACTAAGTTGGGTTCTTATTAGTTTGAATTTCCAATTTATTTTCTCTATATAAAGCTATCTTGAGGACAACATTCATATGTTTAATTTTCCTATAAAATCAGGAAGACTAATGAAACACATGAATGCATCAATACATTAGAAAATAGAATAATTCACATGAATACATCGATACATTAAAAATACACTAATGAACATGAATTCATCAATGCGTTAGAAACACAATAATTAACATGAAATACATCAATACATTAGAAATACACTAATTAACATGAATATATAAATACATTAAAAATATACTAATTGACATCAATACATTAATACATTAGAAATAGACTAATTAACATGAATATATCAATAAATCGGTACTGGATGGAGGGTTCCGGGGTTTCCGGACCTGCCCAGGCTAACAAAAACCGTACACACACACACACACACACACACACACACACACTAATGTACTGATTAATGCAACACAATCCTGAAGCAATCATACTTCCTGAAAGCGACTAGGGTAAACTTTAAAAACTAAACGGACCAAATGCATATGCTCTTTCCATCAGAAAAATTAATGCCCTCCTAACAGTGTATTTTATGTAAATGTATTTATAATATATTGATGTATTCATGTTAATTAGTGTATTTCTCATGTATTGATGTATTCGTGTTAATTAGTGTATTTGTAATGTATCGATGAATTCATGTCAATTAGTTTATTTCATGTAGTGTATTTCTAATAAATTGATGGATTCAGGTTATTTAGTATATGCCTAATGCATTGATGTATTCTTGTATTTCATGTTAATTAGTGTATTTCTCAGCAGGGCCGGATCAAGTCAAGTGTTGGGGGAGGGGTCCAAAATTTCAAAAGGGCCCTGACTGCCCTCAAAAGGACACCAAAGCAAAAGTCCCTGTGTCTATTTACCGAAAGTGTGCATAATACCCAGTCAAAGTGCGCAAGAATAAAACAAAACAAGTGTCAAATTTCAAGTGACAAGTGACTGTACGTTTGTGTGTTTGTGTGTGTGTGTGTGTGTGTGTGTGTGTGTGTGTGTGTGTGTGTGTTTATGTGTGTGCGTGCGTGCGTGCTTTCGTGCGTGCGTGTTTGTGATTTGGATTCTTAACGTAGCTTTAACATTTTTTCAGTCATATCGCTACGATGCCTGGAGTGTGGAAGTTTATAGTGATGTCTAGCACTGTGGCATCATGTCCCATCCAGTCACGTTATCCTGATACCAGGCCGACCAGTCCTAGCACTAACCTCTTAATACTGAGCGCCAGGCTAGGCAGCCGCTAGTACCATTTTTATAAGTTTTTGGTATGACTCGGCCGGTTTTCGAACCCGCGACCTCCTGCATCCGAGGTGGACGCTCTAGTCACTTAGCCGTAATGTATTGCATAACCCCTGAATGTATTCATTGTGTAATTAGGTGGTGCAAAATTATCAAATTATGCATCAAGTCCTGAGTACGCAGAATTTATGTGAACAGTTGATGAAAAACTATAATGTATTATCATTCTGTTTGATTTTCAGGTGCTGGTTTCCTTATTACTTTTTGCCTTATATATGGATCCTAGAAGTTCCAAGAATAGCTGTTATTCTTGTAAGTTCCCTGGCAGAATATCTAACCATGCAAAGTTATAATTATTTTGGTAAAAATTAATAACGTTATTTCGTTTTTGTATGTGGGTACCGAGTTTGTTGGATTTCGCGGTTGTTACAAACCACATATTTAAAGACCATATGTGAATACAATAGGATCCATTTACCGATGTAATGCTTGTCAATGAGTTTATATATAGACAATAATGTTTTTGTTTACAGGCCTTCGCAAATTTAGTCCCAGGAGAATAAATGAATTTACGGTTGTTTCTGTTGAAAATGTATACAGTGTTATAAAGTCGAGCTCGTTTCAGAGTATCTTCGTGAAATTACCGCTTGATGATGGTTTTCCAGATTTGTTTCCCTTCTTTACGTATTCAGAACCTTAAAAAATGGCTATACTGATTAGCATGCCAACCGGAAGTTAAGTAATCTCTATGCCAGTCAGGTGTATCAGAGGTAATAAGGGACGGAACTGTGAATTTTCTTTCTGCATTTCCGTTTTCCCTTCTCATTTATACTCTAAAGTGGCACACGGTACTGATTCAATCCCTACAGTAAACTTATTATTTTTTTTTAAAAAAAAAAAAAGAACAACATAATATTCAACATAAAATAACTTTCATGTTTAAAAAATTTGGACCAAACCTGCCGTATATCTTGCAGAACCGAACCACCCTTGAGGATATGCTTCTGTGCTGAAACAATGAAATGAAACATGAAAATAAAACATAAACCGCGGCATGTGTTTAAAACTACACGTGTTTGAAACATGTACCACACATTTACTACCTTAGGAATAAACCCCTACTTCTTGTATTTATGTCCCGAAAGAAATGACACACAAAAACCCGAAAGGGCATCAATAGAACATTTTGTCTATCTCATTTCATTTAACGATAGGATCAGTTTCGAAAATATGTTTTTACTTAAAATTTTCTTTTTCTTATCAACAAACCATGGTCTCCCAAACACGTATATCAGCTATTTTATGTTTTCTAGACTGGTTCTAATATGATTGTATATTTTAGACCGCATGTCCTAAAGCTATTGCAAAATACTATTATATTTGTAACTCTTGTTTTTCACCTTGTTTATTTGACTCATTTAGGGAGGAGGCAGGTGAATCGTTTAACTGTGTAACCCATACTGATTTCTATGGATACAACAGGTTTTTTTTTTATCACCTATGAAGATATATTTTTTGATTTTCAATTACTTTTTAAAAAAGGTATACGCTGTCCACGCTTTTGCGCAGATTAACTTCAAATTTAGTACTTTTCAAAACTTTATCTTTTTATTGATAATCATATCCAAGTTTAAAAATTGTTTCGACATATTATAAAGTACTTGTATATGATTTTCTTTTAAACTGTTTTTTCTTTCCATTTCTTTCAGGTAAATTTATTATTTCTTTTGAATATAATCCGTGTTCTAGTCTTAAAACTTCAAGACAGTCACAATAATGAAGCTCAGGTGGTTAAAGTCAGGTAAGTCAAAAATTTCTAATAGACCCTTTTATGTCCTTGCACCGCGCATGCCTGACATTATTTTGGGATACGAATGAAATCATACAATCATCAGAATTATAACACATGGGCTAATGTGCGATTGGCAGGTTCTTGCTACCATAAAATATCTAGAAATAGAATTATATGTTGGGAAAAAAATCTGTATTGTAATAAACATAGGGTATGTGATATTTGTAATTACATAATTATTTATAGTTTTGTTAGATCTGAGTGATAATTTATTTTGATTATGGAGAGTCAGTGTTTGGTAGATATTTCTCAGCCGGAGTAATTAGCCACTTTCTTAGACCAAACGTCATAATGTAAAGCATTCACAAGATTTTAGACAGCATGGATTAGTTTCGTAAAATGGACTTTCCCTAATAACTTAACAAAGGGAATGATTGGAATATTTTTAGGTATGCATCTTTCGTAATTGGTGACAGGAATATTTCTTTGTATTGGGTATTTGGATTGTGTTTTTATGTTGCATGGCGTGAAGTACTAATATTCCACTCGAAAAAAGGCTTACTAATAAGTCAAACAAATGTGAACAAGAGAAAAACCACGAAAGTGTGAAACGAGAGTTTCGCGATGTGTGGTCATTAGTTGATTAGAGAAAAATTAATGTAAGTAGTATAGTGGGGTAGTCTACGGACAATGGGAATTAGCATTACGGGACCATACTTTGTACTATATGGACAAGATTTATAGCCTCAAAATATCACCCTTGGATAGTATAGCCTCAATGGGAATTTTGTACAGGGACAATAGGAATGGAACAGGTAGGGTGACGTCATGGTACTGGACACTTGCAACAATGTAGCAAGTACCGTGACGTCATGCCACCTGTGTCATTTCAATACAAAGTTTGAATCATTCGCGTTCGAGTCAGTGAATAGTATATAGCAAGTACCGTGACGTCATACCCCCTGTGTCATTTCTATACAAAGTTTGAATCATTCGCGTTCGTGTCTGTGGATATTATAATATTATATCCAAATTATACAACTGACTAAAAAAATTTAGGTAAGAGAATAATGTTTTTGGGAGTTAAACATAAATTATACAATCGAAAAAAAAATTTTAGGCAAGAAAGAGTAAATCTTTTTGAGGCAATGGATTGACCCATTACACATAAATTATACAACAACTAAAACATTTTCAGGCAAGAGAGAGTAGACATCTTTTCGAGACATATGAGTGGCCCTAAAAGGCGTTATTTAGTTTTCATCTACTTTCCTCCCTTCTTCTTCTCCACCAGCACCTCATCTTCTACAGTATATTTTATTCTTTTTCTCATACTTTCATCCATTTATAGCTACAACCTGTGGAAAACCCAAGTCTATATTTATAGTCTCGCACTTTCCAGCTTCAATGACTTCACATTGCTCAACACTAGGGGAATAATGGCAATAGCCGAACACGAACGCGAATCACATTTTTTATTTAGACCTATTATCTATTTATAGCTACAACCTGTGGAAAGCCCAAGTCTATATTTATAGTCTCTAACTTTCCAGCTTCAATGACGTCACTTTACTCAATACTAGGGGAATAATGGCAACAGCCGAACACGAACGCGAATCACATTTTTCATTTAGACCTGGTATCTGTTTATAGCTACAACCTGTGGAAAACCCAAGTCTATATTTATAGCCTCAGAATTTCTAGCTTCAGTGACGTCACTGAACTGGCCGACCTGAATATGCGATACTGTAAGTAGGTAGGTAAGTAGGTAGGTGAAATGAATTTGATATGGATAAAGGCAGATTTATAGGGACAAAGACCAATACACACACAAAAGAAAGGGAGAAAAAAAATATCTACTATCCACACAAACGAATGAGAACGCATAAAATACTTATACATATACTATCCAAACAAACGAACGAGGACGCATAAAACATACCATATATACTATCCACACAAACGAAGGAAGAGAAGAAAAAACACACCCATATCTACTATTCACACAAACGGACGAGAACGCATAAACACACCCATATCTACTATGCACACAAACGGACGAGAACGCATAAAACACACCCATATCTACTATTCACACAAACGAACGAGAACGCATAAAACACACCCATATCTACTGTCCACACAAACGAACGAGAATGCATACAACACACTATACTATCCACACAAACGTACGCGAACGCATACAAAACACACACCATATCTACTATCCACACAAACGTACGCGAACGCATAAAACATGCACTCTACTATTCACACAAACGAAGGAAGAGAAGAAGAAACACCATATCTACTATCCACACAAACGTACGTGAATGCATTCAAACACACACACATACACACACACACACACACATATCAGTAAAGGAGTGAGTGGTTAGTATTCATTTTGCATCAATTAATGAAAACTCAAAATCCCTTTTTTAACCCATGATGTACGTGTGTGAATGCGTGAGTGTAGGCCCTTTATTGTTCTGAAAAATCAAAACTAGGAAACACTTACGATTTTTTCTGTCTGGTCTATTCTGGTACAAATTTTACAATCCAATGTCACAATACAACACAACTTTAAAACGTTCATAGACTTCTTCTGTCTTTTTTGTTCACTCTCTCTGTTTTCTGAATTTCTTCACTGTCACAGTTTTTTTCTCCTCCTGTTCTTCCTCACCTTTTTCTCACCTTCTTTTCTTCTCTTAAGTTAAACATAAATTATACAACAACTACAAATTATTCCCCTAGTGTTGAGCAAAGTGACGTCATTGAAGCTGGAAAGTTTGAGATTATAAATATAGACTTGGGTTTTCCACAGGTTGTAGCTATAAATAGATACTAGGTTAGTTCATAGAACTTTTCTACAAGATGAGATTATAAATAGGTAGTGGGGTTTTCCTTAGGAATTTACCACAAGTTGTAGCTAAATATAAATACCAGGTTTTTCCAAAAAAGAATTTCCTACCTGTGGTGACTATAAATATATACTAGCGTTTTAACACATAGTATTTTTGGTAGTGTAAGAGATAGCCTATTTTGTGAGATTTTATCTCCTTCTCTTACATTTTAAGCTAACACAGGGCGTTTGGATAGTGAGAATGATATAATGGATGGTATAGTGGGTGTAATGGATAGTATTTTGAGGGTGTTTGGGATAGATATTTTGTGAGCTTTCATCTCCATCTCTTACATTCTAAGCGAGCACAAGACATTTTGGATAGTGAGTATGATATGTTGGATAGCATAGTGGTATGATGGATAATATTAATGTGGTGTAAAGGATAGACTATTTTGTGAAATTTCATCTTCTTCTCTTACATTCTAAGCTAACCCATAACGTTAGGAGTTTGTGTGTGTGTGTATGTGTTGGTCCTTGTTTGTCCCTATAAAACTCCCTTTGAATGTCCAGATGGTCAAAAAAACAAGACCAGTGTCAAAAGAGACAAAAGTCAGGATACCTGTTATCATTGTCAAGAGAAAGGACATTGGTCTTCAGACTGCCCTAAGAAACAACAGGAGCATGAGGAAGAAGAAGAGGTGCCCTCGGCAAAAGAAGAACACCGGCATGTCCAGAGAGAAGAAAGATGTCTACTCTCTCTTGCCTAAAAAGTTTTTAATTGTTGTATAATTTATGCGTAATGGGTCAATCCATTGCCTCAAAAAGATTTGCTCTTTCTTGCCTAAAAAATTTTTTTTATTCGATTGCATAATTTATGTTTAACTCCCAAAAACATTATTCTCTTACCTAAATATTTTTAGTCATTTGTGTAATTTGGATATAATATTTTAATATCCACAGACACGCACGCGAATGATTCAAACTTTGTATAGAAATGACACAGGTGGCATGACGTCACGGTACTTGCTGTATACTATTCACTGACACGAACGGGAATGATTCAAAATTTGTATTGAAATGACACAGGTGGCATGACGTCACGGTACTTGCTACATTGTTGCAAGTGTCCAGTACCGTGACGTCACCCTACCTGTTCCATTCCTATTGTCCCTATACAAAATTCCCATTGAGGCTATGCTATCCAAGGGTGATATTTTGAGGCTATAAATCTTGTCCGTATAGTACAAAGTATGGTCCCGTAATGCTAATTCCCATTGTCCGTAGACTACCCCACTATACTACTAATGTAGTATGTGCGGGTATAAGAACCTTTCAATTGACAACAACTGTTGTCTTTAGATCCTTGCAAATAAGGTAAAACATGGACTATCAAGCCACGCTCACGCAGGTATTTAATTTGCTCGGTATGAGATCCCTTCCGTCTATCATTACTTTTTAATATTCGAAACAGAAGATAATTTCTTCACCACAGAATGGTTTTTATGACTGTAATGTTCTATGCAAACTACCGCAACCTTGGGCTATGCTCAACTGTTTTTTTTTTAAAATTCTTTATTCTCACACGCATCAAACTTTACAGTGAAACCTGCCAAATCATGAGACCTTCTTTACCTTTTAGCGCTGGAAATGAAATTCTCAAACTGTCGAGCTTGTGATTTTATCTTATTTTTAAGTCAGAATTCCTCCACACCAGTTGAAATCCAGCTAGTAAACTTAAAAATACTTCAAATATAAATGAAAATTGGTATTTTTTCTTGTCCTTAATCTAACAAAAGGGTTTTCCATCAACTACACACGTGTAGATTTAGATACCTGATTTTGCATTTTTCTATACAAAACGTGAAGAAAGTATGACCATGTAAACTTGTTTAATTTTATTTCAAATATTCAATACACATTTCTGCTTTTGAAACCGGGCATTCACTCCGAGTGCATAGTTTTGCATTCAGATCCTTTGGTAATTATACCGAGATAGATATCTACATCATCTGTTAAGTGTTGAATGCTTAAAAACATGATTCACTCCAACATAAGCATTCCTACTTATGCTTGAAATAACACATAATCATAAATGTTCAAATGTCGGGATTCAAATTTAGTTAGAAAACTCATCTCTTTGCAAAATACGAAACTGGAATGGTGCTGGTCTTCTCTTCTCTTTTTGGTCCTTTTCTACATAAAAGGTGTTCAACTGTCAATCATTTTAAAATAATTATTCTTACTGTTTAATGCATACTATTCACCCAGTCAGTCTGGTGATTTTGCGTAATTAATGTAGTTTTTGTGCTCAGTATCTACTCCGATGTCCAATGCATCCCTAATGTTACGCAAGTCATACGACTGAACATGATATGACATACTTTTTATGAAAAAGTTAGTGTTTACATCATGAAGGATTAAAAAATGTATAAAAAAGATTAATATTAAAAGGTTACACTTGAACATGTCTGATACAGTATGACCCTTGTTCTGAACAATTTGGACCCAAATAGGATCTGCCATTATGAACCCTTGTGCCCGATGATCTTAAAGTGTTACACCATTAAAACAGGTTAAGAACAAAGCACATACCCTATTATAACATTCAGAGCGTCTATTCCCTATCTGAAGCGACCATTGTGACACACAGTAATAGTGGGACGAAGATGGGATAGGCATACTATTATTGTTACGGAGAAGTATTTCAGCTAGTGCCATTTTTCACTATTAAATTTATTATATTTAACTTCGATAACCAAAAAACCACACTGAAACAAGGCAACCTAAAGTAGTAAATGAAATAGTAATTGTCAATTGATCTTAAGACCATCCGGTTATGCTCCACAATTTTCACAAAACTGCCCTTTCTCACACGTATGTCGTCTTCATCGTATTCAATCTTTGCGGTGAAAACTATGTAACATTATGTACTTGTCCATCTATTACGATTCAAAATAAAATTATCGTTCTGTCTTGTTTATGGTTTTACCATATTTTTAAGTCATAGTTATTCCGCACCCATTGAAATCTAGCTTTGATACGTACCAACATGCTGTTCTGAAAATAAAATTTAAAACTGAATTTCCTACACTTATAAGGAGGTTTAAGTACATGAATATGCATTTCTTTACAAAATTTAAAAGAGACCTGACTCGCTTGACTCTTTAAATTTTATCATCAAAATTTAAGGCACATTTTTGCTTTTTAAAACCGCATAATCACTCTGAGCGCATAGTTTCTAATTCGAATCCGGTGGCAATCATACTGAACAAGATATCCGCAGCATCTGCAAAATACAAACCTGCTTTGCGAAACCTTGCTTTTGATTTCTTAAAAAGCGACATTGTCTCGTTTCGGTTTCGACTGATATAAACCATCCCTTTGGGCATGCGTGTTGTAACATTTTGACATTCAATTCTTCTATCTTTTCTGAAACTGAAGGAAAACTTGGAAACATGTATCTTTTCTGACACTGAGGGAAAAACAGGAATATACCATTGTTAAACCTTTGCTCTAACTTATGTATCAAACTCACCTCTATTGAAGGGAAAGTTTGTTGTCTCCTAAGTTGCGCACCATAATAACATCAAATGCCTGTTTAAAACTACTATGTAAATTCCCTAAAACGTGTTTGACACGCCCTAAAGGTGTCTGAATGTCGATCAATTTTAGAAAAAGCTATTACGCTGACACTGCTGCGCCTCGTGTGTCCATTTACAATTAAAATCGACGAATCAAATGCAGCAATATGTTGACAAAGAAAGCCGCTTGTTCAAATTTTCGGCCTGTAGCATTCGGTCTGTATCTAAGAGAGTCAACTGCCCGCATAAAATGACTAAGCTGCAAAGAGGAGTGTTAGCTTATTTCTGTGGTATTAGAGGAGAAAAATTTTATAAAACATTCTATTTGCCAATAAGTGCGTGGGTAAACTTGATCAAGTATTGATAATTGTTACCTTGTGAAAGTTTCAAAATAAAATTATCTTACAATTACATAATCTTCAACCTAGACTTTAAAAGAAGCTGATTTAAATCAGCTGTTGAATCTGTCTGCAATTACATTCAAACAGAGACTATTTTCACTATTACGGCTCTATGGTCTTAAACTAAGTAATAGAAAAGAGTGAAAGCCAACAAGTTTTGTAAAATTCAATAAATGATTTATTTCTCTGGAACAAAAGTGAAACTTTAAAAAGAACTTTCAATATTGTGAGTTAAATTCAAATCGTTGTAAAAGTTCTATTACAAGTCCAAATGTATAGAGTATTACGGATGAATTGCAATGTTAATCTGAATGGATTTCCAATATTGAATGTACTGATGTACCAGTAGCCTGGAATGTGGATATGTACCAACAGTCCTGATCCATCACAATCACACAACCCAAAACGTCCATGAACGAACGCACAGAAATCACAAAACAGTGACATTAAATCACGCAGATCAATAAAAGGTATTATATAAATTTATAAGTGACGACCGCTTATACAATGACTTTCCGATGACGTAAAATGTCTTGCACTTCTTGTATATTGACTCCTTCGTTTCTTTGTCTTTGCATCTAATTTGTTTTTCACAAAACGTTTGACATTGCGCCAATCGATTAAACTCAACTTTTGAATATTTTCACATTCTTAAGAAACCGTCAGTATGTTTAGACGTATTATAATGCTGCAGGCATCTCTTTAATTCATTTATCCTTGGTGGTCTTTGCTGCTGCTGCTATATTCACTAATGGTTTCAATCCAATTATTGGATTATTCATTACTAGTTTCGCTTTCTGCACTGGGTGGTCTAGTCAACGCCAGCAACTTCACGTTTTCTTGCACAATAACATATAATATAATATTACTTTTTTCTCATAAGCTTAACACAGTCCACATCGTTGTTGTTACAAACATAATCTTGATTATATCTATCTATCTATCCATCTATCTATTGCATAAAACAATAACTAGAACTTAATTATCAGGTTAGGAGTGTCCTTTGCTTGGCGACGATTGTTAACAGCTGTTGTTTTTTTATTTTTTTCTTCTCATATTTAAGGCCTTTGATAATCCCAATATCGTGGTAAGCATTTCTGTTTTTCTAAAATCTATGATTGCCCAAATGAACACTAAGACGCTTTCATTAAGACCTTCTACACCGGCTTCGGTAAAGTCTTGTGACTCTTGTGACTAAGGTCAAAAATCCAATTTTTACACCGCAACTCTGCTGGAAGGACGAAACTCTGTATTCCTTTGAATTATCAAATGCGTACACTTTGGAGTCCCATGCACATCCTTGGATCGGCCTGTAGCTTTGGTGAAGGCAATAGTCATACATCGTACCAAGGCCTTTCGTTTTCACAGTGCTTTTGCCTCCAGTCTGAGATTTATCCACATTGAATTCACTTCAAAAGCTGTCGTAGGTACTCATGTCCATGCTGTTTTCAAACATGCCCCACCCTGTTTGACCTGGAAGGAGGAACCGCTTCTAAGTAGTTTTGTCACATGGTAGTAAACGTATAACCGGTAGAATCTGTATACCATCTCTAGAAGCTCTGTTCCAGCCATCAGGTGGTCTCAAACGCTAACGACACGACACGGCACACTAAACTACAAAGTTTGCTTGATTTTGACAAAACTTCATGTCACCGTTTGTCAGAAATGAAGAATATGTATTGACAGACACGTCTGTGTTGATCAGCAGTCACTAGATCTACTCCCACCCCACCTCTCTCTCTCTCTCTCTCTCTCTGCGTCACTATAAAGACATCGCCGACGCCATATTTTGCGTAGTTATTAAATCGCAGTACTTTTGGCATACCATATTATGGCACTAGTGCTTGCACAATCGCGGAAAGCAATAGTCTCATAATGTATGTTAGCTGGGCATATGGGTCTTAGAGAGATGATATATATCAACTCAGTGGGTGGCAATTCGGGAGATTAAATACAAACCAGGTTGGTTCAACATTTCTGCTGAGCCTAAAACAATGAATTTAAGACTCAATGGTCTTCAAACATTCCATCGCAAACCGTCATTCCGGCTGAGTATTACAACATAAATACACTCTCAAAAGTAATGCAGGCTGTCATTTCTTGAATGACTGCGGACTATAACGCGGCGGCTGGGTGGGTCAGCAGTACGCTCCTTTATAGTCCTGACAACACACAGTGCTATTATATGGACCCCTATTCCACTGTCCAATCTCTGGGTTTTTAAGCCGCCCGAAGTAGGCGGGTATGTCTCCGTTGTTATCGCATTAGAGGAAACAGGAATAGCATGCAAGCCCCGGCGAACACCAACATCACCGCACCTTCATGTCCACCTCAATCGGATAAACACAACCGAAAATATTCTTGACAGAAAACACAGTACTCGGTTACAAGTTATTTCTCTGGTGGCGAGTCATATTGGGACACTTGTACTGTCTCTATGGAAAATTATATTTTCTAAGATTATGTGATAGCGGCATCCATGTGCTTTCGATTTTAGATCCAAAGAAAAGTATGCATCAGTTAATATGTTTTGGGGGCACTGTTACTCTTGAAATTAAGTACTCGACAGCATTTCACCCGCACACTCTGAGTCTGGCTTGTCTTGGTTTCTTTGGTGACAGCGCTGACGAGCCTGTCGCCTGCAGTTGCTTCTGGGCCATCGCTTCCATTTAGCATCGACATCCGCCCCGACGGTCAGACCGGTAACCATTCTGCAGGTGAAGGGCCTGCGTACTTAGCAAAGGCTGAAAAGTCGCCCCTCGTTTACCAAAATAGAATGTCGTGTATTTAACGGCCAGCAAAATCACGTCACTTCGTGGGGGTACGGCTAATGCGTCCAGCTTGAGATTCAGAACGTTGTTGGTTTTACACTAACCAAAACACAACGACACTATCGCCGTCTCTGGCAAAGGCTTTTGCTGTTTTACCCTCCACGGGAGTCGAGTTAATGGATCGTGAGCATCTGTTGAAATCAGTTTATAAAACTTTGATGTCAGCTGAAACCACGAATGACACCTCGTCAGCGAACGATGAATATTGGAACAGCTCGCAATAAAAGCAACTGACATCAACAGGGAATGCCAACCCCTTGTGGAAGAGGTACCAACTTTGGGTTGACACGCGCCGTTCATATTAAAATGGAACGAGGATGCAACGCAGATAGACAATGAGCACCCTGAGCACCCTGAGCCAAACCATGGTCAGCTTAGTGGTAATTGCGCTTCGATGCAGCAGAAAAAGAAAAAAAAAACTTCGAAAGTACCAAGCACAAAAGCGGCGAGCCGCGATCGGTACTAAAATGACAAAGTAGCATTTGAGAAAAACCTCGTCACCAATAACCTTTCCTTCCGGGTATAAACGACCTCTATCACTCACCAAACCAGAGAAAAAGATATATTTTGGTCAAAACAACCCCAAATCACAATGCCTGTGAACACAGAAGGTAAACGTAGAGTGAGTCTAGACCCCCCTCCCTATCAATTAAAGTTTCATATCGCACTTCTCACAGAGGAACAATAATTTTACTGTACCCAAAGATTCCCAAAACTGCTTCAGACCCGCACGACATTTGCCTAAAATAGATCTGCGAACTTAAAAGACAAACTGCATGCCGAAATCGAGGACCGGTGACATCTCTAGGAAAAGTATGTGCGCGTAATTAGCATTCTGGACAAATGTATGCTAAGTTCGGTGTCCTGGCTACTGTCACAGGAGATGCAGAGGTCAGATTATAATTCACCAAGCCGCCCAGCCCCACCCCACCCCCATCCCGTAACTGCTTCTCTTGAGATTATGGCTGTAGGATTAGGCTTTTATAAACATGTTGGAAAACTTACTTCTATGATTCTCAACCCAAAATCTAAAAGCATAATGAAATCCGAGTTCTTGCAGGATCAAAACTCAACGCTTTCGCGGACCACGTAACTAGGGCGAAATATCAGAGGAGGAGTCCATGCTAATCCTCGACGAATAGCAAAAGTACACATCATATAAACAGCAGATTCGATCGAACTCACAAAAAGGCACGATTTACTCATTTATCAATGAAGTTGCCAAAAAACGAACAAATTGCCGCTCCAAAGCAGGAGAAAGTGCAGCAAGAATGAAAAAGTCGCTATAAACTCAGCTTCGGTGTAAACTCTGTGGTGGCCGAGATGCGACCAAAATAGCCGAATGGACACCTGAAGCAAAAACTTTCTTGATATCACCACACTAGAGTGAATAAAGGAAAGCGCCTCATAAAGAATAGCGACAGCCTCTCGTGCTATCGCCATCCTTGTATGTAGTTTTATTTTCATCAGCCGTCGTGAACTACCAGTGTTACTATCAGCAGCGTTATTGACTGCCCCGGTCACTACCAAATATCCTGCTCCTTTTAGTGTTGCCAGCTGGACAAACGCGTCAGTAATAGAGCAGTCTGTACACATTTTCCTTTATAATGTTAAACCTGGTATGCCTTTCAATCATAACATATTATAGTTAAAACTAAAAAAAGTACTGAACTGCATTCTAAACGCCCCACATTAATACTACTTTCTGTCATCTACACTATGTTGTTTAATCATATAAACTGCAACAGCATTTAATTCAAGCTTGTAGAGTACGGACAAAACATACAGCAGTGGAGTCTCCCTAGCGTATCGACTTTTTAACAAACATTTTTTGATAGGCAAAAGTTTCGGTCGATTACTTTTTTATTAGGTCGAAATTTCGATCGATCATGTAATATTGTGAAATTAATGGCTGACAAATAAAGGGGCTTAATTACTGTAAGATAAGACCCTTTGTTCTTCCAATAATCAACAAAACGTAAATGTTTCACACAGACACACGCACAATAAATACATAAATGAATAATTGCAAAGTGAAAATAAAACATTGCTACCGCTACTTATCGAATAAAATTTATTTTAGAAACGTAATTTAGGGTTGTGGGTGAGCCGTCCACATGAGCACAAGGCAAGCAGATGTTTAACTGTTTCCATTGCTAAAATGTGCATTATAGTACAAAATATTGCTGACTCATGGGCACAATAGCAAGAAAAGGTTAAAAATCCTAATAAAGTATGCAATCGTGCCATTAAAGGCTTGTAATTTTGTACTCGACAGAATACTTTTACCTGTGATGTCCAGGTATTAATTCACTTTAAATTGGCAATGCATGCTTAAGTGCATTAAACAACCATATGATAAAACCAAGTGGCCTAGCAGGGGTGGCCACCAAAGCAAGATTTATACGTTTAAAGGCTCACTACAGTGGTGGTTGAGTGGGTTTTGCTCTGCTGTGGGAGTGCGTCCACCCGGAAAATATGAATGGGAGAGTTGCTTTATGTATCAGTTGGTCTGCAGCCAGAGCTATTAGCAGTGGTTTAGTTTTGGTGGCCCCAGACCGTGAGGGTTGGGGAGATCTGGGGCCTTCCCCTCATTAGGAGGGAAGTTAAAAAAAAATCCAAGAACTGCCTTTTACAACTACATTCTCACTAAATCGTCTTTCATTGTAAAAACAAATTCTATTGTCAGTCGACCTTGAGTATGGATCCCATTCTATCAATTGGTTGTAAGATGTATAATTTACTTCAGTATTAGGCGTGTCTCGATATTAGGTGCTATACGCTATGGCTTCACTGGACAGCGTTATAACGAGGGAGTACTGGACTTGTAGTAATTCTGGTGTGATTTTTTTTTCTTCAGGAAAGCCATGAAGGCCGCATTGCTGCTGCTTCCACTTCTGGGAATTACCAACTTTGTGGTCATGATAGAGGCACCCACAGATGATCTCCTCAAGTTCGGCGTGTGGTCATACTCGTCACATTTTCTTGTGTCATTCCAGGGATTTATCATATCAGTTTTATACTGCTTTCTGAATGGAGAGGTGAGAAACAGAACACAAATTGATGACAATCCATTTCATAACCCCGTCTTACGAAATAAACCAGTCTGTATTACCCCTGTCTGTATCTTAACTGGAGAAAGACAAGTTTGTTTCTGCGGTGAATTTCAGCGTTCTAGACACTATAACTACAAAAGAAAAATATGAAAACAACATAACATACTATGCATCTTTCATATATGTTTCATATCTGTTTCATATCTTTCATACGGCTCAAAATTATCATACATATAATTGCCTTGCTGATTGCATTGGAACACAAAGGGTTTCTTTTGTGGCAAGATTTAGGCTGTCGAGGTTCAGGGCTTTTTAAAAATGAAAATATGAATGTATTTGATAGTTCTTTTATAAAAGTTCTTAAAAAGCTGTCAACTTTTCACATGCTTTGAGCGGTATGATATATTCAAAAAGAGTATTTCATCATATTATTATATTGTAGAGGGCGCTGTTTAAAACAATCACAAAAAGCATGATATTTTTAGTAGCTGTTTACTGAGAAGCAATTCGAAAGCTTTCTCTTGATCCCGCTCATAAGAACATCATTAAGTGCTACTAATGGGGGTGGTGGTGGTGTCAAAATAAAATTCTAAATGCACGACCAAATTGTGAAATTAGCCATAAAACAGGCATACGTGTAGAGACTGCTGTTGTATTATTGAAATGGACTATACAATCTACATCATGTGTACCTCTTTCTCCAACTTATATGCGCATGCGCTGTTAGGGACCCGCTTTGTGGATTTCTGATATGAGTCACTCAAAGAAATAAAGTGTTGGAAGCAACATGCTTGTGTCTGTTCATATATATATATATATATATATATATATATATATATATATATATATATATATATATATATATACATCTCACTTGAGATAGTTCATGACAAGAAACACAACATGGTGTCAGAAGTGGGATTGGTGCATTAAGTTGGATTAGTGCATTAACTTGGAGTTGTGCATAAAGTAGAAGTGTGTGCATTAGTTAAGATTTGATTCTGAAACAATCAGCCATGGATTTAAGCGGTATTCCGCCACCAGTCATAGACTGGGAGGCTACGAACTTGCCGGAACAGTGGAAAAAGTTTAAACTACATATCACGCTGATTTTTAATGGACCGCTAAAGAAAAAACAGAAGCTGAAAAGGTGCCATACCTTTTGTTGTAGGTTGGGAACAAAGGGAGAGACGTCTACCAAACGTGGACTGGTATTTCAAATGAAGACGCGAAGAAGCTCCAGACATTCTATGACCGTTTAAGGCGCACGTGCAACCAAAGTTAAACCCCATATTTGCGCGGTATCGTTTCAATACCGAAGTGCAAGGGGCGGAATCAATTGATTCCTACGTCACACGGCTAAGACTCAAAGCCAGAGACTGCAGCTTCCACGATGCCGATGAAATGATATGGGGTAGAATTGTATTTGGGACGAACAGTCAGAGAGTCCGAGAGAAACTGATTAATGAAGGAGACAAGTTGACAAAGCTATCCAGATCGTTCAAAACTTTGAATATTGTCAGCAGCATTTGAAATCGATGTCGATACATACGCAATTGATAATGAGTCTGGCTTAGATAAATCAGCTGTTACAAGTATGTACAGTGACCTATTTCAGGGAATAGGTCTGTTTCCCGGTGAGTGCAAGATGCATCTTAAACCCGATGCAGTATGAGTAGTGAACCCCCCGCGAAGGGTACCAGAAGCACTAATGTCAAAGTTTAAAGAAAAACTCACAAGAATGGAAGAGTGCAAAATTATTGAAAGGGTTACAGAACCCACCGATTGGGTCAACTCCCTTGTAATAACAGAGAAACCGAAATCGGGTAAATTGCGTAATTGCCTAGACCCAAAGGCGTTAAATGATTCAATCCTTAGGCCCCACTATCCTATGCTGATGATGATGTCACAACTAAACTAACCGATGCCAAGTATTTCAGCACGTGAGACTGTATACATGGCTACTGGAGTGTGAAACTTGAAGACGAATCTTCATACCTAACTACATTCAGTACGCCTTTCGGATGGTACCGATATCTTAGGTTACCGTTCGGGATAAAATCTTCACAAGACATACTTCTAATGAAAATGGCTGAAAATTTTGAGGGCTTACCAAATGTCGCATATATAGTCGACGACATATTGGTGTGGGGACGCTCTCGCAAGGAACATGACATGCTGACACGTGTACTTGAACGTGCACGGTCAAAGGGTGTGCCTTTTCAACCCAGACAAATGCGTAATAGGTGCAACGGAAGTATCTTTCTTTGGCCATACAATAAGCTCGTCAGGTTTAAAACCCAATCAAAACAAGGTTGAGGCTATTGTTAAACTTGATGCTCCCGAAAACAGGTCTAAATTAGAAAACTTATTAGGAATGGTTAATTATCCTTCCAAATTCGCACCAAATTTATCAGAAGTTACAAGCCCTTTACTCGCCCTCTTGAAGAAAGACGTGGAATTTTTCTGGGACGAATCACAGAAGAAGGCATTTCAAGAGGTCAAGGATATAATCACGCGACACCCTGTGCTGGTTTACTTTGACTCGACCAAGCCATTAACACTTGAAGTAGACCCCTCCTAAGTATGAGATTGGGGCATGCCTTATGCAAGACGGTCATCCCATAGCATTCGCATCCAAAAGCCTAACACAGACTGAAATAGGGTATGCTCAGATAGAAAAAGAAATGCTGGCTGTAAATATTTGGCTGTAAACGTTTTCATCGATTGGTTGTTACTAGACCAGTTAGGGTGCACTCAGATCGCAAGCCGATTGAGTCGACCATGAGGAAGCCCCTTTTAGCAGCTCCTCCACGCCTTCAACGCATGATGTTGCAGCTTCAGCAGTACGATATTGAAGTGCATCATGTACGAGAGAAAGAGTTGCCCATTAGTGATTATTTATCAAGAAAATCACTTCCGGTCACATACCCAAGATTGATCGAAGGACTCGACCTTCACGTACATACGATCAAACAAAAGTTGTTTGTCACAGATCGACGGTTAGAATGTCTGAAGAGCGTTATCAAAATTGACCCGCCAATGCAAACTTTGATAAAGACTATAACTCAGGGATGGCCTAGTTCACGCGCTGACTGCAATACAGATGTGCTTGAGTTCTGGAATCAGAGGGATGAGCTATCTGTAGAGGATGACTTAATTTTCAGAGGTCAAAAGTTAATTGTACCTAAACGTCTCCAGCAGGAGATGATACAAGCTGTTCACACTGGTCATCTGGGAGTAAACAAGACATTAGAACGCGGGAAAGATAGCATTTTTTGGCCAGGCATGTCCAAAGAAATCACAGAACATGTGTTAAAATGCTCGATATGTCTCACTCACCGTGACTCTAATGCTAAAGGCCCTTTAATCCCACATGACATCCCACAAAGGCCATATAAAAAAATTGGTACTGACCTGTTTGTATTTGATGGAAAAAATTATCTCATGACTGTAGATTATTATAGTCGATTTTTTTAGATAGACTTATTGCCTGACACACAAAGTATCACAATTATCAGGAAACTGAAAGTACACATGTCACGAAACGGTATTGGTGATGTCTGTGTCAGCGACAATGGACCGCAATTTTCATCCCAAGAATTCTCAAACTTTGCCAACGAATGGGGTTTCGAACACAGGACGTCAAGTCCATAACATGCAATGTCTAATGGTTTGGCAGAAAAGGCAGTCTCGATTGCGAAGAAATTGCTCACCAAAGCAAGGGACACAGTAAGCAGGACCCTTATTTAGCCTTGTTAGAATATAGAAATACGCCCTTGGATTATGGCTATACACCTGCTCAAATGTTACTGGGTAGAAGAACAAAATCCATAATACCCATTACAAATAAACTTCTCAAACCACAGACCGTTGATCCAACTATTGTTCAAAAGAAAATGCAGCAGTCGAAATCAAACAAAAACAGTATTTTGACAAATCAGCAAAATTACTTAGACCCCTTTCCGTAAATGATTCTGTGAGAGTTCAATTTGGCAAAGTATGAAAATCCGCCAAAGTTATAAGAGTTCACATCGGCAGGTCATATTCTGTACAAACTAGGGATGGTGGTGTTTACGGCCGAAATCGAAGGTAGCTTAATAAAACCATGGAGAATCTGTCAGATGTGACCCTATATGCAGCTCACATATTGGCTGACCCCGAGCAGCAATATGAGAATATTCCATTTCAAACAGTTTTCCCTAGAGAACCCCATTTCAGTTACACTATCCCAGAATCATGAGCTAAGACTTTGAGGTCAGACGCCCCATATATAACATGGTCTGGAAGAGAGATGAAACCTAACAAACTCTATGTAAATGATGAATGGATTAAGTAACATTGATGGTTATAGATAGAGAACTGAACTGAAACTTGAGTGTAAATGACATCCCAGGAGTGCCGTTTATGTGGAACGGCGAAGACTGTTAACAACTGACATGCACATGACAAGCAGGATGATTGTTTAGGGTATAGAAAAAAAAATGTTAATGGTTGTCCAAGATGCGTATGAGCAACATTATTAACGCATTAAATATGTTTTGGACATAACTAGCGTTTGCATTTTTTTCATTATGTGATATACTGTTTCATGTCAAATTTGTATCACTGAAAATAACTATGTCCACAGAATTATTTAGATTTCGTTGCCTTGTTTTATATGTTACCTTCAAAATAAAACAACGTTATTTTATTTTGTCAAAGCAAGGGAAATGTTGTATTTTGAAATGGACTATACAATCTACATTATGTGTACATCTTTCTCCAACTTATATACGCATGCGCTGTAAGGGACCCGCTTTGCGGATGGCTGATACGAGTCACTCTAAGAAATAAAGTCTTGGAAATGCATGTTTCAGTTAAACAGGTAGCTGCACTTTGTTCAACTTTGTTCTCGGACATAATACTTGTGATTTTAGATTACAAAGCAGATATCTTGAAATTGTACAACTGAATGCTCAATCATCATTTGTGTCTTCTTCATTTCGGTACTCACTTAGGAAGAAGTTATTATCTGCAATAAGTAATAAGAAACAAAAACAAACAATGAACGTATGCCGCTCCTTCCCTTTGACACAGCTCTAAACTCCTTGAACGCCAGTCATCTTTGATGCTATAGTGTGCTATATATAGAACAAATAGTTCCCGAACGACCAGTCGAATAAATGCGAGATATGCCGAATTTATGAGGTTAGGATTTATAATGTTAAGACAAGTATTCTGTCACAATTTGAGAATTAAGCCCTTTTGCAAATGTGCCTTTATACTTTGCCATCCCCTATGTTTTCACAGAGTAATGAAGTGCTCGAAACTAATTGTCGCTAAAAAAATGTTTTAATTTGAGTTTTCAACAAGAAAATTACAGAATGCATGCATTCCATGCAGACCCTTTAATATTAAAAATATTAAGAATCCAGCAAAGTAGAATTACAAGCAACGACCAAAACATCAGGTCCCGGAAGAAAAGACAATGACTTCCGAGGGCTTATATATATATAT
>JAECUM010007019.1:0-63165 GCA_016617855.1 Megalonaias nervosa | reverse complement strand
CTCTCTCTCTCTCTCTCTCTCTCTCTCTCTCTCTCTCTCTCTCTCTCTCTCTCTCTCTGCAACTGCATCTTTTCTCTCTGTAGTTGTGTTAGTTTCTCCTCTCTCTTTTTGCATTTGTATGTCGTTCTCTTTTGTATTTCTATCCTACTTTCTTTGTTTCTTTCTTTCTTTTTTCTTTCTTACTTTCGTTTTTTCTTCCTTTCTTCCTTCCTTTCTTCTTTCTTTCTTTCTTTCTTTCTTTCTTTCTTTCTTTCTTTCTTTCTCACCCTCTGTCTCTCTGCATTTGCATGTGACTCGTCGTTTCCTCTATCTGAATTTGCAATCCATCATTTATTCATGAAACGCAAGTATTGGTAACTACAATTCGATGTGGTTTCGTTTTTAACTGTAATTCCTTACATTTCCTAAGAAAACCAGTTACAGACTTACTAATTAAACTCAAAGCAATTTTATCGAATGTATACTTTTTTACTAAATGCTCTATCAAATATTTGTTATTTCTTGTTTAGATAAAGATGCTTTTTTATTTCCGAGAATGCATAAATGTCTGATCAGCTCAAGCAACACATACTTATCCAAAGGCTTTAACCCTTCATGGGTAGGATTTGAAACAAAGTTCACTGTATTTGATGACATCGTGGAAGCCTGCTGGTTTCGCTAAAGATATCGCAAAAAAACGTGAAATTACAATCTTTTCCAGGAACAGAAATTTCCGAAACAAACTCAATTTAAATAAAGACATCTGTTAATATCTCTGAAATAGGGTAAAGAAATTTAGATCGCAAACTTGCCCTCAATTTCTACTACGACTCATTGGTCTTAAAGTAAGTAGCAGAAAGAAGCAAAACCAACAAGTTTTTAAAATCGACAATTACTTTAATTCTTTAAGTTCTAACGTGTCCATTGAAGAGAAACAGTATTGTGAATTCACCTTAAATGTTGTATCACAAGTTTACAGTGCAATTGTTGTCTGTTACAAGCAATGTATTGGAGTTACTGCTTGTGGTGTTCCAATATTTACCCATTCAAAATTAAAAACTTTGATTTTCAATTTTCACGTTTGCAACTTTACAAATTAACAAGGGGCCCCGAGTGACCGAGTGGTCTAAAGCGCCCACCGTTACGGATCACTGCCATCTCACCTCTCTCTGCGTGGGTTAGAGTCTCAGGCTCGGCCAGTGTGGGTACGTGAGAAAGCTTACCAGAAGCTTCTCGTGCGTCGGTGATTCTTTCCAGGGTTCTCCCGGGTTCTTCTTCCACAATTTATACTGGCCGCTATGTGTAGCCTATCTTGTGCTGAAAAATGGCGTTAAACCCTACAACAACAACAACAACAAATTAATGAAGGTCAATTGCACATGCTGGATGAACACTTTTTTACGTAAGAGGAAATTAACAAGTTATCCATATTGATTCCTATCGAGAGAGAGAGAGAGAGACAGAGACAGAGACAGAGACAGAGAGAGACAGAGAGAGAGTTATAATACAATAATCACAAATGAGTCTTTCTTTTCAAACCAACACTTTAGTTTGCACGTCTGAGGCAACTCAGTAACTCACACACTATATTTCGCCCACCATCATACATACAAATCATTAAAGCAATAACACTATTTCAATACGTCTACAAATGGAATAGATCGACAAATACAACTAAAATACACACAGCACCCAGACTGAAGCTGACACTGTGTAGTATGTTTGTTCGCAAAGTAAATCAGATACGTGACAATATCGGAAATTTTGTTTCTTTCTTTGTGCCAACACAATGAGTTACGTTTTCTTCCATGCGATCAAAAATGATTTGTTTCTCTGTTCCTCTCCTTTAATAAATTTGAGATTCTGAATCTTCTCCATTTACAACAGTGGAATTTGGAAACGTCAATTTCAAAACTAACTTAAAGAATGGTCTTCAAAACAAATCAGTAAATGTGCTAAAGGCTACACGCAGGAATCTAGCATTACGTTTAGAGCCTTATGGATGATATAAGAATATTGCATTAGAGTTTGTGTCATTTTGTGGTCATTCTAACTTTTGGAATGATGCCCCTATGGCGTCATATAGAACTTTACGGCATAATAACATAAAAGAACCACAATGATGTTAATTAATTCTTTTAGTCTGCTCATATAGATTTATACACTTCTAGAGAAACAAATGTATAATTTATGCATGTGTGGACAAGTGTGTTTATCAAGAGGTTCTCAAACCATACTTGCACGACTTCGGAGAATCAGAGTTGCTTTAGCAAAAAGGTGTGTCCCAATCAAAAATCTTCTTTCAGCTGGTAAATTATTAGCAGAAACGTTATTTTCGTGAAATTAGGAACTTGATTGTATTATTTTATCTCCAAATAAGAATACTCTAAGTTCGGTTCAGAGACTGAAAACATACTGAAATGATGAAACTGCGGCTGCTTAAAGTCAGCAGTGGATGTTTTATACATTTGTAATCCGGATTCAGAACTTCGTTGCTAAATCTTTTCAAAAGTCATTCTGCACCCTGAGGAGCACTGTTCACTGTCAAAACATGTAAACGTTATATCGACACCAGACAATATAAACAGTTTTAATGAAGGCATGAAAGATTTCATTTCAACTATTTGTTAACTCAAATAAAAGAAATATGCAGCCTTGTGAATCCAAATTCAAAAGAACATCTAGCAGTCAGCCACTTATATGGAGGTGAATTACGAAGTTTCGTTTCTGACATTAGAAACAAAATCATACATGTTGTTTATACTAGAATTCCAACCTCAGTAAGTCATACATTTTGGGCGCTGAACAATTTCTCCAAAACAAATCGTAGGTAATAAGGAATGCCGGTACGGAAACTGCTACCGTTGTCATGGACCGAAATCTGTACATTTTAGAATCGGAATATAAAATGATTGGGAATATTATCTGCCTCTTTCAAAACCATTTTATCATGATATCACATTCAAAGTCTTCCGTGAAATCGGTTTTGTACGACAAATTAAATTCGACTACATCCAGAACTTAACAAACCATGTGATAACCAATAGCAAAGGAACTTCAGCTATGTTGACCCTTTGTTGCAGCATGTTTTAGGGATCCTGAGTGTATTGCCTAATGGATAGATTTTTAATTAGTAATACTCTTTCACTCAGAAACAATGTTAGAAATTTAAAGATACATTTACAATGTCATGAACACGTGAATAACATTTAACATCCTAAACATTGTACCCTGATAACAGCAGAAACGGAGAGCCCTTATATTAGCATCAATCATAACCTTAGTGACAGTTTTAAGCAGGTTATGTCTGTTAAAGGAAAATAACGTTGAAAACAGGGATAATCTGAAATACAATGGTATTTTGCAAAATTATCAGAGACTCATTATTCGCCTCAAACAAATAGTTCTCAACCACAGCACATGTTGCCTTGCGTTGTTAAATCAAACGTGCTCCGTTTCCACTTGGTTTAAAACGAAGAACTATGCTTTCACGACATTTATTCATTTTTTTTTTTTCGCACCACCACGGCTGAAAGGTTACAAAATCAGGCAATTTATGAAATCGAAGTCTGCGGCATTAAGAAGAATTATTATTCACCACAATTCACAAGAAATAATTTCGTTCATTGCTTATTGCAACAGACGTTTAGTTTTACATCAAATTATGCTTGAGAAAACTTTATTGTTTTGCAGCAAACGTTTCCTGATGCTTTAATAAAATGCTCTTTGGTTATAGCTTATAAACGTAATAAGAACAGAGGGACATTTAAGCGTGATTCAGACATCCAAGTATTCACAACTGTGGTTGCGTTCAGTGTGTTTTTTGCTAATTCAAACGAAAGGAAACTATAGAAAACAAATAGAACTTTAAATTTAAATTGTATCTGATACCAAAACGTCTCTAGCTGTAGTGTAGTGGATTAAACCAAGAAAAGGAGAACGTAATTGATGAATTATATTCTGCAAACGGAGTGTAAATTAACAAAAAAATCTGTTAACAATTTTTCAGGTATTATTTACTCTCTGAATGCAATTAAAGATAATGACGCATTTGTCTTTCATATCTCATTATTAAGTAATACTCACTGACTGAGGCTCATCGGGACATCTGATGAGTTTGGTTCTTTATCATACATTACTATTTCAGAAGCGTATTTAAAGCAGTGTAATAAATCCCTGACTTTTACACCAAGCACATGTTTTGTTCCCGATTGTTCAGTATTCACATTTTTGGTTCTAAGTATCATTTATGGCGATCATGTATGCAGTTATCTTGAAGAAGAAGATGATGATGAAGAAGAAGAAGATGGGGAAGAAGACTAACAACAGCAAAAACAACAAAAAAAACAACAACAACAGCAATAATAATAATAATAATAATAATAATAATAATAATAATAATAATACATCCGACCATAATAATTTCATAATACATTTGAACTCTTACTTGCAATCTTCAATTACTTCCTTATTTCATTACTTTCATTCCAACGTAGAAGGAATGAAGGAACTAAATTTGCGTTCTTTTATATTTCTTACATGAACATGACATACTTCATTTTTCAAGCACCTTTAAAGACAATGTAGCAGTTACATGGGATAATAATACAATAATTATAAAGCGTTTCTATTTACTATATTGCACTCTCCAATTGAGTGTTTAATTTCGACATCACCTTTAATGCTTTTATTGTGAAATATGCTTTCTTGCTGTATAACAAGAAAACCCTTTGCATACTCCTCATAAAATAAATCTTTGCATCACCAATTCCAATCCCACCACAATATCTCTTTGCGTGGAATGTTAGTAGGTAAATGCTCTTTTTTTGTTGAAAATCCGAAATGGTAATGGTCAAATTAGTATCACTATATGTGACAGTTAAACAATTACCTGTAGCTTTTCTAAGGCGCTATACTCAGCGAAATGGCACTTTCTTAACTTGATAGAACTGGTGTGAAATAAGGCAATAAGATGGGAACAACATATATAATGTGCGTTAAGTTACCCACCGAGATAAACACATGTTACATATGTATGATTCAACAACTTACCAGCAAATTATCCATTCCAAGGTCTTTGCAATCAGTCGAGTCCGGATAAATCAGTCGATTAGAATGGCTCATTCAGTGGTCGTCAAATAAGCAGTGTTGGCTTTTGCGGCTGTTTTATATAGTGTCCACTACGCCTACGCTATCACAATCAGAATAATGTGCGGTTGCATACTTATGGGAATTTCAACGGCAGCCCCATAATGACTAAAATGTGATGGAATAAGTGTTTTTCGATTGATCAGATTTTATATACTATAGAAACAAATACTTGATAAATTTGTATATGTGGTGCTAAACGATGACTACTGTTTAATATTTAATGTTACATATGCTTTTCTTTATAATTATACACGTTTATGGAACCAAACTGACACAAAGCGAAATATTTGCATACGACGATCAGATCTGGGTTAAATTTCTATTCAGGAACAGAATAGCTAAGGATATGAAATCTTGGTTTATACTGTATCTTGGTCGAAGGGTAAGACTAGTTCTTGCTACTTCATAAGCCTATGCCAATGCATAGTTGAAATCAGAGACATAGTGAAGAAGATCCAACCTTGAATCTTCTTTGCATGAGTTGTTGGAAAATCCTAGACATAAAAGGCCAATCACTGATCACAATGAACAGATCAGAGAAGACCAAAAAGTGTAAAAAGGAAACTTTAACAAAATTTTTGCTATTTGTTTTAATTTTAATATTTCCCAAAGAAATCACCTCTGAAAATTTTGTGGACACATACCATGGTCAACAAGTGTTGGTTCCCTGACATGATCTTAGGTAAGTGACTGACACAAATATGATATGATCTCCAGCATTTAGAAACATCGTTTTTCATGTTCCGCTAATGTAAAATGATTCATGATCTTGGGATGTCTTATTGACCACTAAACGACCATCCAGTGAAGTCTCATGGAATAGACTAAAAATTTCCTCTTGATATGAGTTCAGTAGTACAATATCATACCTTTCTGATCAGTCATCACCAGCGGGGCTTGTTTGGCTCCCGTTTAGTTAATGAGCATCTGAATGAAAGTAAAAAATATCGGGATCTTGTTCCTGTTCGACAACGAGGGATTGTCTTCATCACCTTGACTTGAAAAATAGAATGAGTAGTGAAAGGAGGATGACTTTGATCGAGACATCTTGATTTAATAATACCAGAATTAAACGTGACTTCATCAGGAGACTGTTCCCCACCCCACTCCCCACCCCCGCTGCGACTACTTCTATTCTCCCTGCATCCGAGTTAGCTTCTCTTCTCTCTCTTTGTAACTGTATGGCCTTTTCTTTTTTCTCCTTGCAAATGTATTTCTCTCTCTCTCTCTCTCTCTCTCTCTCTCTCTCTCTCTCTCTCTCTCTCTCTCTCTCTCTCTCTCTCTCTCTCTCTCTCTCTCTCTCTGCATTTGCATGTGACTATCATTGTCCTCATTATGACTTGGCAATCCATTATTTTTTCCTGAAACTCAAGTATTGATAACAATTCGATCTGTTTTGTATTTAACTGTAAGTCCTTAAATTTCTTATGAAAACCATTTACAGACTTACTAATTAAACCCAAGGCACTTTTATCCAAAGTATACTATTTTGCCAAATACTTGACAACAATATTTGTTATTCGTGTTTTGTCAAAGACGCTTTTATTTGCGAGATATCATAAATATAAGATCAGCTCAAGTTACATATCCTTTTTCAAAGTCTCTAACCCTTCATGGGTAGGGTTTGAAACAAAGTTCATTATATTTGATGACGTCGTGAAGACCTGTTGGTTTTTCTAAATATATCCCAAACTACGATAAATTAAATGTTAAAGACAACTGCTACTATCTCTGAAATATGGTAAAGAAATTCAGATCCTGGACGAGCCCCCAATTTCTGCTACGACTCAATGGTTTTAAACTAAGTAGCAGAAAGAAGCAAAGTCAGAAAGTTTTTGGTCTTTTTTTAAATATCAACAAATACTTTAATTCTAGAAGTTATAACGTGTACATTGAAGAGAAACTTAACAGTATTCTGATTTAATCATAAAAGTTAAATCACAAGTCCAAAGATGCCGTGTGCTCCGAATTAATTCTAATATTGAATATGCTAATGTACTAAAAAGTTTGATATATCATAGTGATATAATCCAGAAAGTCTTTGAATGAATTCATAATAATCCCAAAATAGTGTCACTCCAATCAATAAGCACTTTAATATTTCTAATGAATGATTTAAACAAGGTTTTCTCTCAGATCATATCTGAATACAACTAAATAAAAGTATTTCTATTATATTTATAATAAAACATGAATTAATTTTTTTAAAAATTTAAACGAACATTATATAAACCCTAAACCACGATAAGGTCACCAGGACGTGGGTCACAAGTTCACCTCAGTATGAATTCAGCGCGAGGGTGCAAAATCGGGAAATACTGAACGATTCTGACAATGTAAAGTTAAAAGGGGAAAAAAACGAGCATATAATAATACCCAGAACAAAACGAGTTCATATTTTCCCATACAATTGTAGTAAGCTATTTAATATATGCCTATTTGGCATTTATATTTAAGACTGAATAATAAAAACACACTACAATAAACAATATAATTTATGTTGGATTCCAAAGTAAATAGACCAGCGTAGGTTCAACAATACAAAGTAACAATATTAATGCACACATAGCACCGCTCAGCAACCTTTGAACCTGGTCGCTCGCTCAGGCATTAGTTTCACAAATAATTATCCTTTAGTCGACTTAAAATTTAAATTTAGAGTCGTACTATGAATGAATACGCAATGAAACAATTTTTCCAGTTGGCCTGGAATGAATGGACTGTGTTTTGCTAAATTCAACTTTCTATTAATGATGAACTGAATTTATTAACTTGGTCAATTCCGTACTACGTACATGTGATTTGATCAGTAGAGTGACCGACCTGGGTTCAACTGCACCTGTGTTACTGTTCTGTTGTTGATTGTTTCGAAACATAAAGTTGGAAACTAAAAATTCTTTGAATTAAAATTATCTAATAGACGCTATGGAGAATCACATACATTTCGTTTTGAGTGTTGTAAGAAGAATGTCGAAACTGTAGTATACTTTTCCGGTGGGTATCCAGTTTTGGACTCCATGCTGTTTGGATTAACAGAGCTAAGAAAGTACATTTTGAGGAAATTCAATCTGCACAATAACGGACTCTATCTATTAAATTACATTTATAGCTTTTATCACTACTATAAATCCAAACATTGTGTCAATAAAGAAAACGTTAAACGGGGAAACTTGAAAGCAGCTGCAGCATGACAGTCCACTTGATCAGCGAAATAAGACTTCTTCGTCCTCTTGGTCTCTGAGGTTCTTGGTTGTCTTCCAAAATCTTCTTCAGTTGCATTTTTAATTCGTCTTTACTGTTTTGACTGACTTGTAAAATGGCAAGTCTCTACGTTTGAAGCGATAGCCCATAGCCTTAATATCCTTTTTTATCCTATTGCAGTATGGAAACTACAGCACGTTTCTGATAATATGATGTAAACGGTAAGAAAAAGGAGCATATAATTATACTGATTATATATCCCCACCGGGTCACATCCCCAATCCATATTCAGTTTATTGCAACGATCAATACTCTCCCTTCCTCACTATGCAAATAAACAGTTGGGGTTTTATAACTCCTAGACTACCCTCCATCACCTTCCCAGCTTCAAGTATTTTTGCTTATTTGTTTCTTTGGGAATGGGGATATATAGCACCGAATCATTTTATATTGTTTGGCCTGGTATTGCTTCATTCTTATCGCAACGGTCTAGGCCAACATAATAGTACCTTGTTATTGCTCAGAAAGAATTTTTGAATTTAGGAAATAAAAACCTTGATTTACTATATACAGAGTATCGGAGGAAGTGAGGCAGGCCGAGCCCCCCCTTTTCACCTGTTTTATTAACTTTTTGTAATTTACATATTATAATTTATTATGCATATATGGATGCAAGTGATTTATAATCTACATGCCAACTTCATTATCTATATAGTATGTATAATCTAACAGTACAATCTCAGTTATGAATTATCTTTAGCTGTTATGAAAACCTTTTTCTGTGTTAATTAAAGGATAGTACGTATATCTGAAGAACTTGTTTCTTTATTAATTGGAAAATGCTGCATTAATCTGCAGAACCTTTTTCCAACTCAACATATGTCAATTATGTGTCCAAGTAATTCCATCTTAATGAAATAATAATAATACTTCAGAAACAGAAATACAATTGTAAAAATTTAACTAGTGAAATTATGAACATGTAAAGAAAAAGTCTTAACCTAATCGCTGAGTTAGCACAGCGAGCTTAGGAAGCCCCGCCTCTCATTTTTCAGTTATAGTTTGCAACCGATTGTCGACAAAGTATTTGAAATAAGCAATAAACTGATAAAATATCAAGGAAATGGCCGAAGTACCTTAGATGGTAACTACGGAGATACTTAGGATACTTATCAGTATTTCGTCACAGCGCAAACATGTCAAAAGTACCAAACGAAATGTGAATATAAATAAACGTATAAAATGACAACACTAAGCAACTACGATACAGCTAAAATACGATAGGAAAGTACACGCCTAACATTCGATATCTATCGATCTGTCTACGATTCTAATTTTGTACTTGGTATAGAGGATATAGCGTAGGAATATGCAAGGATTATTGTATTGAAATGTGTTACTAAGATCACCAAATTATATATGATTATATTAATAGCATGCATCATGTATCAGACTTGCAACCTCAACACGATAACACTTTGTATTAGATAGGCGCCTATGCTACGTAAAATCTGTACAGTCTGTCTAATTTCTCAGCAAATGTTGGTTTAGCCCGAATAAACGTTAACTCCCTAAAGGGCAGAACAATGCGTGACTCAAGAAAAATTGATATAATGATGTGGGCAAGCTGCATATTTGATATAAACTCTGCCTAACTTTAACTACAGTTTGGATCCTAATATATGCGATAAATGCATGAAATTAGTATGCTAATTCAACATGAGGTGATAACAAAAGGCTCGAAAAGCGATAAATTATTACTTCAATAGTTTGGTTGTTCATCCTTTCCAGTCAAAACGGGCTATTAAACTTAGTAATGGACATGCCAAATGTAGCTTATTATATCACTGAATGTAATACAGTAATTCACAATACTCAATTTTTGTTGCAAATTCTAACTATATTCTTTGAATATTTAGGTTATGTTTTTGCGGATTCATTATAGAACGATCCAGTAAAAGCATAAATGTCCTGAAGCAGTAATATAACAACGAATGAAAACGAATATAAAAATATATTTGTTTCGAATATTAAAAATACACTTGCTTCAGATTTTTAATGCAAGTCAGAAGACAGGTGGGGGGGGGGAGGCATAAAATGCTCAAGTCTATTGGCTCGAGATTATTTTCATAGAATTTTGAAGAACGTCAGCCAATGCTTTATTCAGATTTGATGACGATTGACTTAGATTTTGTTCATAATATTTTACGATCAATGGCACACGTTTTCTCTTACATTTATATAATTAATCCCTCAGTTTTTTTTCATAACATTAGAAGGTCAGTGGCATAGGGTTTGCAAACGGAATATTGACCAAAGGTACGTACTGGACAGTGGTGTTTGATTAAGATAAAATCCATAAGTTGTTCTTAAATTAATATTTAATAATATTTAATAATTAATAATTAATAATATCTATACAATCACAAATGCCTTCCAAGGAAAGAAGAAAATAGAAATTCGCAAAAATATCGAAACCACGCTGAATAAAGACGTTGCATTTTATTGTTAGCTAGTATGAAAATTGTGATGATATTGTCTTTGACATCATCTGTAATGTCAAGCACATGGTCACAGGAAAGCATTTGTTACCACCGGGGTCCAAATGATCTTTAAGGACAAATTCCCAATTTATAATTTTATTTTTTATTTTGAAATTTGCAACAAGTACGATAAATAATATTTATATAGTTCGGTGTAACGAAATCTCAGTTTCAAATTGCAACTACTGTGCATTTTTTGTAAGTAAGGGGTAGTTGCTTTATTCAAAATGTAATCATGTAACCACGATCTGCAATTAATATGTGTGCATGAAATATTAAAATATTTACATCTCGGCGCAAAAGAAACATTGGAATTAAGTCGGATACGTAGTTTGACATGGTCCTTGAGATGCGCAAAAATATGGCTGTGGCGGTGAACAGAATGAAACCTTATTTCCTAAAATAATACACAAAAATCAGTATGCATGGTCTTTCAGACAACTTCTTTTAAATTACCATCACCTCCCCCTGTACATCTTAACGGCAATGCTCTTACGTATGTCGACAGTTATATGTATTTGGGTCATATTTTGAAATCCAATCAGTCAGATAATGAAGATATGATGAGACATTATCGATATTTGTGTACTCGAACAAACATGCTTCTACGCAAATTTAAGAATTGTTCATTGAGTATCAAAATTAGATTATTCAAATCTTATTGCTGCACTATGTATTGTGCTCCACTGTGGACAAACTTTAGTGAATGTATGAAAAGAAAACTAGTAATTGGTTATAATAATAGTCTTCGTTTTCTATTAGGTCTTCCTAGATGGAACAGTGCCTCCAACATGTTTGTAAATTATAATGTATTCAGTTTTGAGGAAGTAATGAGAAAGTATGTATTCTCAATGATAACAAGACTATCTAATAGTGAGAACTGTATATTGAAATCACTTTGGAACTATGACATTCATTTAAATTCTCATATTATTAGTAGATGGAACAAATTACTCTTTAAATGTGCCACTTAATTTCATTCTTAACAATGCAGGGCACAGTCCATTGTTGTAGATGTGTCTGTATACTTGTAAATATGATATATATGTTCTTTTATGTATACAATGTTTTACTTTATATCAGTATTTAAATTTAGATGTATGGACTATGTAGTCTGAAATAAAGAATTCTTATCTTCTTATCTTATCTAATATATAAAGCAGATTTAACGTTTTAAGAATGTTAGTTTAAAAATCTTTACCAAACAGTTTACACGGAGATCTGTGCAGTATCCCTGAGAATGGATGGTCCAAGCCTATCCCAATAACTACACAAAGAAAGACCGACGACAGATTGACTATGTAGTTGAATTAAATTACAGTGGATGAGAACGTTCTCATATTCCGAACTGTTTTGGTGGACCTGAACTCCGTGTTCTGTCAAAAAGACTGATTGACGGCAATAAAATATGACGGTCTTTTAACAAACTAAGTGTAGTTTGCTGATGCTCTATTGCAAGCTATTGGTTGTGTATAGTTGTTATTAAAAGTTATTATACTTATGTTACTTTCATATTTTAAAAAAACAACTCAAAACATACAACTACGACAATCAGTTTTGTGTAGAGATTGTCAGAGAGAAGTTCTGAAGAATAATTTCAAACGATTATTTCGACCCGACATATTCAGATGTATATGCAAGACCGTACAATTAGACGAGATTCTTAAGGCTTATAAACAGTAACAAAATGCACAAATGTGTACAGTTACGACTTTATGGCTTTAAACTATGTTTCAGAAAAAAGCGAAACAACACGTTGACTAAAATTCAACAATTGATTTCTTTCCCCAGACTACAAGGTGAAAATTTAAAAGGAACTTACAGTACTATGAATTAAACACCAAATAATCCTAAATATCCTATCACACATCCAAATGTATACATAGACCTGAATGAATTCCTAAACTCACGAATGTGTTGATGCACCAATAGTTTTAATGTGCCGATGTGCCAATAGTCTTAAAGTATTACAGTGATATAATCCAGAATGTTTTTGAATCAGTCCTCAATAATTCCAAGTAGTGATTTCGTCTAAATAGTCCATGAGCACTTTGTAATTCTAATGAATAATTTATATAAACAATTCCTCTCAAATTATAACCTAAAACAAGAATTTATAATTTGTTTACCAAATTATTTATATGCAGACTGCACCTCACCTATTGGACTGATCCGGTTCATGAAATATTTCCCATTAATGGAGATAGCTGTTAGAGTTCAGTCATATACTAATGTAAATTTGTGGACACAAACACTAACAGAGTGGGCGTCCATGTGTAGAGGATTTTGCGAAAGAGACCCCAGATAAAATGAGAGTGCCAATAAGATAAAGATATTGACAGGTTACATGAGCCAACTACTGAATGATTAGATTAATGAAGCATTAGTCATACGTACAGGTTGTAGTCATTGTCGTAACAAGTATTAAGCTACAGTTACGGGACTAAAACTAATGGAAATGTTTGTTTGAGTGTTCGTGTGCTTGAGAGTGGCATATGTAAGCAAAAGAGAAACAAAACAAATACAACAGTCTTTTTGTTGAAACACGGTAATATAATTCCCGGTTTTGTATTCACTATAAATCCTAGTGTATGTCTCTGTCCAAGAATATTATTTTTTATGAGCACTCTGTATTTGTAAAGAAAATATTCACTGAATTAAATAATTTAAAGAAATAAATTCCAACCCATATGAACAATGAACACACCAATAATATCAATAGATTCTACTAAATCTTATGCACGGATGAATATTTTGTTCCATTAACAAGATTATATAGTGTTTTACTTGACCTCAGGTCACAATTAACATTTTCTAACAAAATCACCATTACCTAAAGGAAAATAACCTTCGAGAAAGTTCTTAATGATTACCAAAACAATATAAGCTATAAATAGCAGTCGGTTATGAAATTATAATATACAACCTGAACAATGCCAGGTACACCAGGTAAATTGCAGTAAAATCCTAATAACCTAGATCCATACCCAAATAAACATATTTACTTCTATTTATAATAATCTTGATAATAAACCCATACACACAGAAAACATTTTAGTTATGTATTAATTGTGTACATAATAAAATAGAAAAATTTAAAAAGATCAATAATTCAGGTAAAGTAGAAAAGAAACCATGTTTCATTACAATAGCAATGAAATAAAAAAGTAATATAAAAAATAACAAAAAACAACGCAAATTAAATATACATAACACAAGCTAAACCATAAGAGCACATTAATTGTTTAAAACGAATTGCGTTTGAGAAATGTATCGCGAATAAAGTTATGAAAGCGGAAAATTACAAATAAGATTATTTAGGATAGAAGAAAACATCTTTCTGGATGGCTAAGTTATAAAAAAATAATCATATATGAACAGATACAAAATATTAACATCTCAGAGACTGCTCATGTGGAACGAGATAAAATATAATAGAAAAATAAGTCAACAAACAAACATGAGAAATAGAGCAGATCTTCTGAAAATATCGTGGTGTTCGTGATCCTTTCATTAGAAAGTATCATTTTGCTGTAAACATTCGTTTAGCTATAACATTTAGTACCATTAATACTATATTTAGAAACCGAGAATCCTGTAAATGATTTTCAGAAACCTATACAACAAATTCTGTTAAAGTGAAATAAATTATCAACGATGAAACAGTTAAGGTAAATAATGGAGCAAATCTTGAAATGTTTATAATCTTTGACAAAATGAGTAGAAAATAAGCAGAAAGTTGTTTATATATGATATCCATGTGACTACAATTATAGCTTAAAAAGCATGCTGACTAAAATTCTTATTTCAGTGAAAGACAACAATCACAGATTCATGTTCCAGATACAGTATTGAAACAACCAAACAACTATTGTATCATATTGTGTTGCATTTTTCTGTAATGTATATACGCTCTTGTATATAGATTTCATCTCTCAATTCAAACTCAAACGATAAATATGGCCTACCAAATCATAGCTGAATGTAGACCAACAAACCATGAAACATTAAACTACATGAAGTTTGAAAAACAAAGTTTAAGCATGCCAAAGTAGAAGACAGGAGCTGTTATCTATTACAGTTTGCCATCATTTAAGTATGTCTGCCACCATTTACGCATCTTATTAGTAATGACACAAAAGCTTTGAGGATTACTTTATTTAAGAATCCCGCACGGATATATCAAGATGGTATTGTGAAAAAATCAAAAACTAGCAAGGGGCAATGTTGCGGCATTATTTGTTTTACAACTTGATTATTTTTGGTGTAAATTTCATCAGATACGACATCAATTTAAACATACAATCTCCATCTTCGTCATAAGGAACATTGTTTCCTCTCCTGGTACTAATGAGAAGTAGCCTCGTAAAAAGTTAACGGCTCTACCTTGTTACGTGACAAGGTCTCGTACTCAGTAACAAAGAAAAGAGTGAAAGCCAACAAGCTTTGTATATTTTAACAAAATAATTTATTTCCCTAGAAAACAATGTAAACAATTGGTAAATAGGACTTACGGTTTGTGAATATAATCCAAAATTTAATCCTAAGAATGAAAAACACAAGTCCTATCACTAAATAGTTATATTAGAATCCAGGTTCGAATCTCGACGACATACAAATATGGAAGGCGATGACGTCAGATGTGGTCCATGTACGAATATCAACAATTCCTCAATTGAATCACATTTTTGGTTTCCGAATAATTCCAGAATAAATTTCCATGAATATCTTTCAGAACTTTTTATAAGAAAGTCAACTTGTTGAGTTTCCAGGAAAATAAATTATTAAATCCAAAAAACAAATAAAAAACAAGCAATCTGGCAACAAATATAAAAAACACCTTGTTCCTTCAAGATGTTAAAATGACTCTCACAGAAAAATATTAAGAATGCGTATTTAAACCCCAAAAACATCATCTCAGTCTCGCGAGATGGGTCATGTGTTCTCTTACTACAAGAGATCTATCACATACATCAGTGTAGCCCCACTTAAGAACCAATAATAAAGAAACGTTGTTTACACATAGTGATCATGCAATCAAAGTATGGCCCTGATACTGACCAATCATTTTAACTGCCTGTTTACGATCTTCCCAACCCAAGAGGAACTAGGTTAACTAAAAATAATTCTCATGTAACACGTTTTACGTCTTAGATAAACAACATTTACTAAAAGAAAATATCGAATTACTGAAAAAGAATTTCGAATCCTTTCAATAATTATTACAATAAAATGTAATGAAACAAAAATAAAATAAAAAAGAATTTTAAAACTAACACACAAGCAATTTAATTACATATACGTAACAACCTTTACAATTTACCTCTGAAGTCCAGTAAGTAAAAATGATCATGCAGATGTTTTACTTATGCTTCCTCGTATAAGATATCTCGCCTTCTGCTGCCATGTTCGTTGATAAAGAGCTTGAGTTTAAAGAAAGCAGACAACAACGGATCAGGGATTTGCCGTAACAAGTTTCAAGAAAAAGCTATTATAAACGTGCGTGATATGAAGATATCAGAAAACAAATTAAAATTTACTAAATAGGTTGAAACCATCTAGACTAATTGATTGCCCTGCCAGATCAAAACAAAATCAGATTAGATGCGTTGATGAAAGGAAACAAAACCATTGGTTTTGACTTTATTGCATAGACACAGTATTTATTGACATATCCATAAGTACTCTGTAATATGCCAATGAAGTCGGCAAATGCATAAGGTGTAGATTCTACGAATCGAAGGTTGTGTTCCAGCGCGAAAACTAAGACAAAGTTAATCCCTGGCATGATTTTATTGCTCTCTTAGTAAGAACAACACACTACTAGCAAAAAATGTAGATAAGACGAAAGAACAAAGCGAATGTCTTGGGGGTGAGGGATGAGGTTGATGTTAGACAGAAGGATTAGAATGACAACTAAAAACGGTGATTTCCGAAACGTTAATCTTCTTGCATGCTTACCACGATCTCCACAAAGTGGGAATATGTTTAAAGTGTTGCATGAAACTCTAAACAATCCTACCTAAATAGAGCCCGTGAACTGACAAAGTCAAAAGTAAGCATTGTCGCCGTCTTAATATCATTAAGAGAAAATATGGATTTAGTTTTGAGTGATTGAAATCAAATGTACCTGCTTTGAGACTTGCGGTTTCATTAAGTCACTCGTAATTGAACTTTGGAATTACGCTGGCTCTCTGGAGTACACATGTTTCCTTTAAAAAAAAAATAAATAAATAAAAGAAATGTTTTTTTATACCAATTCTGTATATAACTTATGTACTGAATAGTTGAGAATGCAAGCATAGGGTGAAATATTTGAAGCATTTTCTCAACTCTGGAAACAATGTTTCATTGGACACAAATTGTTCCCATGTACTCTTGCAAATATTCACCAATTATATAACATCCCAATATTATCGTGTCAGCCATTAATCATGTCGTACCTAAAAATATTATTTCAGCAATCAAGTTTGAGCATTACTTCATAAACACTTCACACGTTCCCTTTATTTTTCAACTTAAAATATTTTACTCAAAGTAAACTTTTTTAGTAATACAAAGCACATTGCGGAGCCTATAAAATAGTTTTTTGTCAGCAACACATCGGGCTTCCACAAGAAAATAATAAGGCTGAATGTCACGGAATTGCATGTATCTATCGTTTATTTATTATTTGGATTAAATACATGTACTCGGATTTCACTTTTGGTGTACAGCGTTACCCGAGGGTGGTTTATGTATATCGTATATTATTTCGAAATGGTGAGTTTGGTTCATCCCATGCTGCACGAGCGAAGTTCTTACGATGGGAAAACCTATATCCCTTGAGCACACAGGCAGTGTACGGCTACATGGCCTTTGTATAAATTACTTCATCGTAGATCTAAACATCACATTACGAGAAGTCTTGTTAGTGAGCAGTCCATTTTATGACGCGCGATCTGCAGCTGTAGAGGTATGTGAGTTAAATATTACTTTCCAATTTGTATTATATGATATAATTATTTTACTGTCACATTTCATCTTGTATTCTAGGTAATTCGGACTTGTGTCGTATAATGCAATATTATAGTCTGTTTCCTAGCTTACCTGTATGTAACTTAACAGAACGTTTATGTTCGCAAAAATCTTGTATTTATTAACGAAGATAAGGGGTTAAGTTAAGCACTATAAGCACTTGTCAGACACAGGTTCACCTCTGAACCTGATTATCACCTTGCACAGTAGTCCTGATAATATATGTTGTATAAAATAATCAACTCAAGTTTACAGTACATAACGTCATTACGCGCTGTTATACATGACCGTGTAATTTGTAGTACACTGATTTGGAAATATTATGTTCAGCTGACTGATCGGCGATTGATTGAATGATGGCCGGTGACTGGTGAATGCTGAATGTAGTGCTGAAGGAATGAAGGAGGGACGGAATGATACTAATGTTGTATCTCCGTATATCCACCGTATTGTAGGTGTTGTTTAGCCGTTGTGCAAATTTGGGTTGTTATACCTAGTTGTGCTGCTGTCGAGGGTGACGTTAGCCCTGAAAAAGATAAAGGTCATCACGTGAAGAACCAAGACTTCTGGACCAACGGGTCTGCAGAGAACAAGAGATTCCACGGATCTTTAGGCAGACCGGGAGGGGCAGACCGTTCGTGGTGGCTCCTCAACCATTCGACAGAGAGCTGGGGCTGAGAAGACCTTTCGAACTTGTGTTCGACTCCGCAAGATATATATTCCAATTTTTCACATCATATTTCACTATCTGAGTGAAAGCTCATCATTTATTACTATTTGTGTGGAATCCTTTTACTATTTAAGGTTTTTTCTTGCATAACAGTTTACATTTCATTTAAATCGCAATACATTATAAGGTTCTTGCAGATTTTGTTAAATATCCAACATTTAGATTTTGTTGGCGCACGAATCAAACATAGTCTTTTCCACTGAATCATTCATAAATAAACATAGTATTTTTGTCACGATCAAAAATGTTCTGTTATAATCCGATCCCAAACCAATTATCTTGTTACACTGAACTGGACAATCGCGGTAGAATTCAGTGTTGAAATGGCTATTAATAGTATACTTAAGGTTCTTGTTATAAATACCTACATTTATGTGACTCCAGGTACATGATTTAATCTAATGTTTGTAATTTTTATTCAAGACTGAATAGGATCTATAAATACATGCTTACGTACATCTACTCGTAATAGAATTATTACTAAATCTGATTTCTAGACTCGGGCTTTTTCCATTGTACAGGTTTGTCATGTGGTATCTTAGAAGAATTAAGTTAATTCCTATTAGATGCGTTAGGTTGCATAGGCAGGAATTTCGAATTATTAGATTGAGCAGTACGATCTGTCGCGTGGGATATATTGCGACGTATAGTTGTAAGAGACAATTTGAAGGTATATATAAGAGAAATGAGCAGATTTCATTCATTATTTTTGGTCATCCTTATTTTTGTTTCTGTTGCAACATCAAAACTGTATACGTGTTTAATGTTTTGTGTGTGTGTATATATATATATATATATATATATATATATATATATATATATATATATATATATATATATATATATATATATATATATATAATGAAGGAAAACCATTCGTTTAGACTTAAGTGCAAATAAAGTGTTCATTTTTTAGGACTATAATATTATTATTAAGTACAATTGAATATTATTCAAACGAGTTTTTGTCAAAGCATTCTTTAGGACTTCAGTATAACTCTTTCACGGTTACTTTGGATTCACTTAAAAACACTCTAAGTTCTCTCACATTTTCAATTATAAATTTGATAATTAAACCATTTGTTAAGGTTTACAAAACTTGTTGGTTTTGCTTTTTTTCTATTACTTACTTGATGGTCATAGAGTCGTCACAGCCCTTATAAAATTTCTACTTTTTATTTTCAATTTTTGTAAAAACCAGAACATTATTCATAAGACATGATGCACCAATACCGTTGCACGTAGTTTGAACACTAATGTGGTCACAGTGTATGCAAAAGTCTTGTACGTTGTGTACTTTTTCCGCATATATTTGCATTTTGAACGAAACGAATGAAATTTTCTTTATTGCAAATGAACTTTCTGAGACCGACCTAATCACACACGTTTGCGTTGTCATCCTACGCAGAAGCCAAGTTAGTTGAACCCCCAAAACATTGTATTTTCGGTTTATGCATCAATATTGTTTTCCATAGAAGGCGTGACACATTTTTTGCACGTAAAGAGATATTACGACTCTATGGTCTTAAACTAGGTAACAGAATGAAGATAAATTAACAAGTGTTGTGCGATTCAACAAACAATTTAGTTCCCTAAAATAAAAAGTGAAAATTCAAAATACACAGTATTGAGAAATCATTCCAAAATAAATCCTAAATGTTATATCGCAAGTCCAAAGTTAAGAATGTTCCAAATGAATTCCAGTCTTGAATGTGTTGATGTGCATATAGTCTTCATGTATCACAATATTATTCATAATGTGTTTAAATGAATTCACAATAATTCCAAAGCAATTTTAGTCCAACAATTCATTGAGCACTTTATAATTCCAGTGGATATTTAAAGTGATTCCTCTCAAATTGTATCCGAACACAAATAAAAACTCCGGTCAAGGATTCTCAAAATATTTTGCCGAAAGCTGTTTAAAATTGTATTTCTTGGCTCTCAATAAACGTGTATCACTTGTATTTACCGAAGAGGTATTACGACTCAGTGGTATAACTGGGTAATAGAATGAAGAGAAAACAAGTTTTTTATGATTCAACAAAAAAATTAGTTCCTTAAAATAAAGTGAAAATTCAAGTTACATAGTATTATGAAATAAATCCTAAATGTTATATCGCAAAAACAAAAGTTAAGAATGTTTCGAATAGATTCCAACATTCTTGAATGTGTTGATGTACCAATTAGTCTTCGTATATCACCATGTTCTAATCCATAATGTGTTTAAATGAATTCACAATAATTTCAAAGCAGTTTTAGTCCAAAAATTCATTGAGCACTTTATCATTCGAGTCGATATTCAAACAGGTGATTCCTCTCAAATTAGATCCGATCACAAATAAAAGCTCTGGTCATAGATTCTGAAAGATTCATATGAAACAGGAATGAGAACTAGGGTTACTAAAGCACCATTTTACACTGACCGCGACACAAAATAATGTATTACAAAACAGAGGACTCCTAATTCTCAAACAAGGTCAGACCTTAAACCCTAATTTTAGCAAGGATATTGCTTACCACTTATATTCATGACAACATCAGGTAGATGTAACATGACAATGGTGGATAGGGAAAACGCTACCCTCAATCGCGGACAAACGTCAAGAACACAATATAAATTGTACATACAGAACAGGGGAATTAGGAAAAGTTTGAGATCCAAGAATATTTCAACATACAAAATTGCATAGTTATTGAACTGCCTTAACTTTACCATTAGTAAATAATATCAAAACCCAGTTTTATTGATGTCCAATCGTAAGACTCCATTGAAACTGCTGAGAATTGCAAACTGGAGAGGCTGATGCTTTAACAACATACATTTAGCATATTCCTCACAGTGGACCTAACCAGGCACTTGATGTGTGCTTTCTGAGTCATTTTAATTAGACAAATCATACCCATTTCTATAAACAAAGACTAAGCAATCTCTTCATATTCTATTGTCAAGACAAACCAGTTATGGTGCCATTGCATGAAGAAATTAGCATTGACCCATTTAAGTGGAAGAATCGAACCACCCGTATAGGTCCCATTCCCACTGTAGCATTAGCCCAGGGGTGATGAAAACACCTAACGGTACCAAATAAATAAAAAGCTACGCAAATTGTGTGGCATAGTAATGGGTATAGTAGGTGCATTTTGCAATAAAGATTTCTTGTCTAACTCTGATGCATCGTAACCTGAAATTAATCATTTTCACTTTTAAAACAGGTACCAAAATAAAGGATTTATATATTGCTCTTACACTCATAGAATGACAAGGTATGAATTCATATATGATGCTTAATATCAAAACAATGTGATCTCTATGGATTCTTTCGTTTATGCTATTTACAGCATTACTACACTAATTAAAATCCTTATATATTCCATTCATTTTATGCATGGTGTGTGTGTGAGTGTGCGTGTGTGTGTGTGTGTGTTGGATTTTTAACGTAACTTCAAAAAGTGTTAAGTCATATCGCTACGATGTCTGCAATGTGACAGTTTATAGTGATGTCTAGCACTGGGGCATAATGCTACAAATATGTAGCATGATATCCCACACAGTCACATTATCCTGACACCAGGTTGACCAGTCCTAATGTTAATCTCTAAATACTGAGAGCCTAACGAGGCAGCTGTTAGTGCCACTTGTATAAGCCTTTGATATGACTCGACCGGGTTCAAACCCTCGACCTCACTCATCCAATGCGGGCGCTGTAACCAATAGGCCACTAGAGAGGTACTGTCCATACTTTCTGATACACCAAGAATATATGTTTATATAGGCACCAGCTTGGACTCACCTATACAAAGGCAGCATATATTCTGTTGCATTTTCTGGAAATAGTTGCATTTGAAGAAAATGCCTGGAATTTCTCATACAAATTACCGTTATGGAACTGCCGAGTCACACCTGGTTTCTGTTGCTATCCAAAACACAAGCCAAAAGGCTGCGCTCAATAAACATTTCGTATACTATTGAGCCGTTAATGCTACCTTCTATTCAATGCAATCAACATTCTTCGCTTGTTTGCTAATCCCCTGGACAAATCAAAGGAAAGGTATTAGTGATTTTCATAGGAGGCAACTAGAGTCAATGTACCCAATTAGTGTAATGATAAGGGAATCAGTCGGAACAACATCAAAAGATCTTGTTCTATCCGTTTAAACTGATGTTGAGAAAGAATGCAGTTTTATATCTTGTTTTTAACCCCCTTTTGAGGATTACCAAGAACATATCCTTTGAGGTCCGTACTAATCTTATAGAAGCGTGATGTGAAACTTTAAATCGGTAGTCTTTGAAACATCATTTGAAAGTGATCCTAATCAGGGCGAAGCTAACGCCAATCACTAATCAAGACCACCCTAGTCAATCTGGCTCCTGTGGCGATAAAAGACGAAAAACCTGTCAACATATGATAGAGATCAGGACATTTTCTAGCAGAGGGACTAGACAAAAACTAAACATACATGGTCCAAACAAAACGTGCAAAACTGAGAATGTAATTTATCTCATCACATGTAAGATCTGTAGCCTTCAGTATGTCGGAGAAACTGAAAAGTTATACAAAAGGATCAACCTTCATAGATCTGATTGGATGACAAAGAAGCTGTACAGAAACCCGGTCGCAGAACACTTCTCCTCCCCTGGCCACACTTTCAGTGATGTAACACTTATTGCAATTGTTAACAACCCCAACTGGAGTTCCGAAACCAGGAAAGAAAAGGAATCTTACTGGATATGCCGCCTTAGAACATTGAAACCAAGCGGTTTAAACCAAGAAGACTAGAAAATGACAGCCATGCACAAGTAGAATTATCCTTTGCAGCCGACACATTTTACTTTTGAAAAATTCTTTAAATTTGCTTAATAGCCTATAATTACTACCATAACAATGAAATATCTGGGATGTAATTTGCGCTTAGATAAATGTACACAAAATACCAGATGTCGTTATGGCTCATCGATTTCTAGGTTAATACAAATATTTTCCATTATCCGCAACAATTTGAGATAAACTAGTTGAAACATAATACATTTAAAGGTTTATTTCCTGTAGAAACAGCCATGTAAAGTTTTGCAAACACTACGGTTTTTCTGTTTTATTTGTTCGTCTTGTCTATGATTTGTATGTCTTTGAAAAAGACTCATTAAGAGTCGAAAGCGCTCAGGCTAGTTAGATGCTAGTTTTGCACTAGTTATATATAATAAACTGACATTTACAGTTTGTTGCAGATAATAAATGTTTACATACTTTATGATACATTTGTGTATTTTTTTTTTTTGGCTTCAGCCGTAAATATAATATTACAGATTAGTTCAGTTGACTTGTTATTATCTTTACAGAAACGCTTATCACCGGCAGGTCATCAGTGGAGTGACGCTACATTGGACAAAATATATTGTAAGACCTTGATTAAACTCGAAGCACTCCAGGCAGGAAAATCAAAATTTTCAAGGAAAAGAGATATTGAAACATTTCTCAGATTACTGAATGACGATGGGCTCTTAAGAGAAATCCCAGGTAGATACCATAGGGCTTTTCAGCATTTCAAAGCAGAGCTATCATAAGGAACACAGATATTTACACATCCCAGATACAAATTATCTAAACAATTGACAAAAGGAAGAAAATTATAGCAAATTCATATGTGAATTTATGATGTTATGTATGTATGTATGTATGTATGTATGTATGTATGTATGTACGTATCTAATATGTGCCTGTGTGTATTTATATCTGTATGCATGAATTGAGATATTTATGTCTGTATGTATGCATTCTCTTGTATTGATGCATACCATTGTAAACAATATTGACTATAAATGATCTTGTTAGAAGCTGTGTTAAGTACTAACATGTATGTAATTATGCATGTATGTATGTACATATGCTTGTATATATGTGTGTATGTCGCTATTCAATAATACCATTGTAGATATTATTATTAAATATCGCTGAAAATACTGCTATTAATAACAATAATAACAAATTTTTATTTTTATTATTATTATTATTATTATTATTATTATTATTATTATTATTATTTTAGCATATTTTGTCAGCTCATTACAGTTTTGACTTTTTTAAAAATTATTTCTCTCTCTCTCTCTCTCTCTCTCTCTCTCTCTCTCTCTCTCTCTCTCTCTCTCTCTCTCTCTCTCTCTTGTCCCAAGCATTAGTCAGTTCCTAGTGATACAGTCCTCATTAGGTTTCCAGGTGCTGCCTTGGGATGATGCTGCTTTCATCAATTTAAAGAATGTCTGACAAGGATTAATACTACAAAATGTGAGTGTTCTGAAGGATTTTATGTCATGGATCAATAGAAGAGGGATTTTACTTACCATCCGTATACTAAGGTCAGTCAAAATAAATGTGTTAATTACCTGCGAGCGTCCGATAGTCAGAAGTGATCGGAAGTTGAAAACTTAAGTATGAAAAACGGCCAGACTCGGTTGGTCTCCGCTACCAGCAATATCAGAAAAAAGAGCGGAGATCTACTAGTTGGTTTACTTGGGGACCCTGGTGTCCGAGTTGTTTAAGGCGCTTCCTTTCACAAATCACTTATATATCACACCTGTCCTCACTGGTTCGAGTCTCGGGCTCCTTCGGGTTGGTGGTTCTTCTTCCGCCATATATAACTGGCCGCCATGTATAGTCTATCATGTTCTGAAAAATGGCGTTACGGTCACGACAACAACAACTATCTTGGTCAGTCCTTCTCAAAATGCCTTCCCATTCGAGGCCACGGGTGGCCGAGTGGTCTATAGTGCTCATCTTTACCTATCACTGCAGTATCATCTCTGTGTGCATGGGTTCGAGACTCGGGCTCTTACCAGAATGGGTATGCGAACCAAGAGCTTCAAGTGGGCCGCTGGTTCTTGCCGGGGTTTTCCTTGGTTCTTCCTCCACCACTTATACTGGCCATCATGTATAGCCTATCGTGTGCTGAAAAATGTCGTTAACCCACAACAGTACATAATTATCATATAATGTCATAACATCCGGGCGCCGTGAGGTCATTCGCTATTTTGTGTGTCCAATATTTTGTTTAAAGTACCTGTTCATCACTCGGCTGACAAATATTATTTACAGTCGAGCAATGGTTAATACATGCTGGTTAAAGGCTGTTGCAACCGTGCAGATGATTCCGTGAAACGTTTTTGCAGTATACCTGTTGTGAGGGAATTCGAAAGAGAGCAATCGAAAAAGTTAAGTGAAGAGCGACGACGAACATGGTTTGCCAAATATCAACATAAAATACTTGCAAAGTATTCAAAAATCTACTCTTACCACTTTGTTCAGGGTACTTTCAATGAATGTTGTACAAATTAGTATCATGGTAGCAGTATATAGACAAAATACAAATCTTAAGGCGAATAACACAGAAACATAGAAATGTGTGACCTTCGCTTTATTAAATCTTGCCGTGCATATTGACTGCACATGTTACCAGTGTATTTCTATGCTAGTCGATACCAATAATTTTCTTATGTTTTAATTTCTAAGATTCGTTCACAAGTCTAAATAGGTTTGTAAAAATGCCATATATTTTATGTATCTAGTCGCTTGGAACTATTTGCTCAGTTTTGTTTGTTTTCTATTCATAAAAACCTCCAGATTGGTATGATTGGATGCTTCCTGATTGGACTCATACTCTTAAACTTGGTGAATTGCCAAGCTCTTACAAAAACCGAGCAAGAAAATGTAAAAATTGGTAGCAGATATAGAAATGTACAAATTGATCATTCCTTAGCATGTAAAATACCTTCCCTTATACTGCAATGCAGTATTTACTCATCCTGCACTAAGTTTATCTGATATCACTCAGTTGAGTGTATGAATGGTTATGCCCGTTTTTACACACTGAAGACAATACATTATACTCATAACCAAATGAGAACATTTTCAGGATAGAGACCTCCGACTGCCATTTCATCACATTCTTTCAATAAGGCTTTACAGTTCTGACCCAGGGTGATTAAGCTATAAGTAATTCTTGGAACATCTAAAATATTTTAATATCTTCAATTATATTTATTGTGTTTAAAACTTATTAATCGTTCAAACATTTGGGAGCATGCTTATTCAGTATTGAGTCTCTAGAGCCATAACTCGAAGTCTGCACATCTTTATAGTGCAAGTCACATCGGTCATGTATGCGCATTTACTCATTTTAAATTAAATATAAATTGTTCTTTTAAAATTTAACACTAATTTTCTTTAACCAAAGTCTATTCAATCTTGATTATTGAATGCTCTGCGCCTTAACGGTCACCAAAAGCTTCCCGATGAAAATTATCTTCGCTATGGACTTTTACACTGGTGACCATTTACTAAACTTGGGTCAAAATAAGAGTGCGTCGAGTGGAATCGTCACAATCGAGGTTAGTACCAATTTGTTTATCAATATCAGTAGCTTTCATTGTGACATCACAGCGCGAGACTTTCAGTCAGGACTGTACTGGATCACCCCTTTAGGTTCATTTCGTCCATAAATGTCTACCTACTTTAACATTGATTTTGCCGTATGCACCTCTCGCTGCGTCTAGAAAATGACCTGCCAAAGGAATATGGATGTATACATATCCAAATGAAGTGAATATTTGCCACTTAAAGGTATGTAGAACCAATTCTAACAAATGACATCAATTACTGAAATAGTCAGTGCTGAATGCCTACATGACCCGTGTGACTTGTACTATAGAGCTGGCATGTTTGCCATTAGTAAAAGCGTATGATAGCTGCTTATAAACTCATCACACACAAACCTCAGAGCACGCTCTTGTATTTGTTCACGTTTAGTAGTGTTCATGTCTCTTTGAAAATTTCAGGCTAATGGAGAGAAATTGAAACTGCAGAGGATAAATGAATATAACATTGTTAGTTCGCTGAGTCTACATAGCTTATGACCAATATGTTTCAAGACAAATAGTTGCTTTGAAGCTTTCCTGCAGAGCATTGTTACATGTGAATTGAATTGTTATTGATAGTCAGTGTATGTCAATTCCAAGCAGTTTAACAATTTCATTAAAATTTATGACAGCACTGCTTATGTTAAGTACAGTCTTCATACTGAAAGTGCCTTTACCCACGATTGTTGCTGAAAAAGTTACTGGGTTAGCTTGCATTTTTTTAGCAGTGAACCAGTCAATCAGACTGTTCGACTCTGCTTCAGATGTGTAAATCAGAGTGTTAGGATCCGGACCAAAGGACCAAGTGTTATCTTCGGCATAGCTTTATAAAGAGTCATATCTAACAATACAGAGGATATCGTTGACAAAAACATTACAAGTAATGGTCCAAGGATCGATCCCTGTTGAAATCGTTTTTCAATTTCAGACCAACTATTCAGGACATTCTGCAACTTAATTTGCTGCTTACGATTCGACATACAGCTCAGTAAGAGACCAAATTAGTCACGTGTCAAGCCAAAAGACCTTAACTTGCAAATAAGAATATCATCATGGCGACATTCAAAAGCTTTGGATAAGTCCTTCTGGACTGCAGCTACATATTTGTTTTCATCAAGAACTTCTTCCAGTCTTCAGGCAAGCATTACGGAGTGGTCTGGCATCCATGACCTTTATAAAACCATCCTAAATATTTGTTGAGTATGTTCTAAAAATATGCTGAGTTTCAATTGATTTCTCAAACTGTTTGGATAGGAATGGGTAAAATGCCGACAGATCTATAATTATTTGTATCAGAGGGATTGCTCTTTCTTAAAATCAATTCTACTTGAGCTCCCTTCTGACGATAGGGAAAAATATTTGATTGTATAGTTTTGTATATTAGATCCGTAATATGTCTAAGAAGGATTGGTGCCCTAGCGTTTAACAGTTTAATGGGAATATGATCCCCTCCTTTAATGTTTCACTGCATGGTTAACTTGCTTGAAATGATAAAGGTATCCATGTTATCTTCACTAAGGGTGCATGTCATTGAGACTCATTGGTTAATAATCTGAGTTACCAGTACCAATACAGAAGAGTAACAAAAATGTTACTAACAAACATTAGAAGGGTGTATAATGCCTTTTATCAATTTAATGTGTTCATCTGAATGTTCATACATATATATGCATACATTTCGTCAGTATTCAGCACGTTTAAGCTGGCAAGTGGAGAATGGGTGCATATGAGTAGGAGCAGTTAAGGAGGTTTCTGGCTCAGTAACCCTCTAAAAAAAAAAAAAAAATCCAAACATGTACAAAGACGACTTTTTTGCCACTCCCCTGCAACAACTGTCTCAGAATGTACTCGAAACTCAGGCTGTATTGTAGATGACAAAATTTGTGACTGTCATACGAAATGTACTTGTTTAGATCTCTTTAGGTACTGATCCAGAAACTGTCCTTTACCACTACTACTGATCTGATTATTTATAAACTTTAGACAACATTTATACTTGGTCGTCAGATATTACTTTTATTGGATTATCTTTATTGTTAGATTATCTATTGCTGGATATTTGTAAAGTTTAGACAAATCTTTTTTTCCATTACTTCTTCACCTATCGTAAATGTATCAACGGTAAATATTAGAAATATTTCATCATCGTTGCCGTAAAGACAAAACTTTATTCTGCAACTTAATTCTCAACGACATTCGAATAAATCTTTCATCATCATTTTATTAAGTAGATATTTTCTGTCAGGAGAAAATCTTTTGACCGATCAAGATCGATCGTTAGTTTAGTATATTTTTGTTGACTGATCGGATCATGGAAGCTATTAAAACTTTTCGATAATTCTTCCCGCATCTGTTCGAGTTACCTGATATATTCGCTGCCATCAAATCTAACAAGCGAAAGGTTTTAGTTTGTCAAACTTACCAAAACATATTCCGGAAGTTTCATTTGTTATGTCAACTGCCAACTGTCTATTGTCACTCATTAGATTTAAATCTTGCTGCCACTGCCATATGTAACTTTTAATTTTTCAAACATTATTTCTTATTTTTAGACAAAATTTATACTTGATGTTTTTAATCCAAACTTTCATACTTGATTTTTTAGACAAAATGTTTTTAAAGTTTTAGGCAAACTTACTCAAAGTTCCTTTTTCTTGTGCGATGACCAAGCGCAAATGTACATATTCCGTTATCATAATACCGCTTGTCATCAAAATTTGACAATTCGCGCTTAACAATAACGTTAGTTCCGAGTTTGTGATGATTTGTTCTAATCGCCATTGTTCCGACAAAACTAATATTACCGCCTGGCGCTGTCAGGAGTGCATATTTGTAATCATCGAAATTCATCTGAGATTTTACATACCCACGCGGTATATCTTTTGCTTTTGTGTTACTTTGTTATTTGCTAATCTTACCTCATACGCTTTACTGCGCAATCCAATAAACTCGGCTATCACAGAAAAATGTACTTCGTCTTTGAATTTACCAATAACTTTTTTGTTTGAATTAACATGAAATCCACTGTCGCGAGGATAATCTGACACATCAAAAAGTTCTCGATTATCAAAAATCTCTTGATAAACATCTTCTGCAGAAATTTCATAAACTCACGAGTCAGTAAATAATAATTTGCTGGACGGCCACTTTGTTTCGACAAAATCTTAGTGAAAATCATACATCAACCACTCGGATAAAGCAAGCACAGCAGCTCCAACGTAAATCGGCTTATTCAACTTCAAGTTTGTTTTTCTTCTTTCATCGCGGCAAGATTTTCATGGAAGATTTTCATAATGACAAAATCGTCGTCGGAAACTAATTTGTTTCGGCGATTGATATCATTGACAATTTCAATATTAACACGCTTTCTATTATTTTCCATCATCTTTCCAAAAACAGAATTATTCTTTAATTTAAAGAAATTCTTTTCAAAATCAGTTGTTGCAACTGCCCTGCGGCTAGTGTTAGAATTAATATATCCGCTCATCCACGGCGACTGATTGAATTTTAGCACACGATGATCTTTAAGCATAATCAGACCAGCATCTACTGCCTGCGTCAGATTGTTGTAATGCTAAACATAATTTCGTTTGTCAAGAAGATTTGGAACGAGTTTACACACCACAGAATCCTTCCTATCACCTGCTATTGCTTGTTGTTCTTTGGACAGAAAACTATAATCAATCGCCATAGATTCCGCGCAGAAAGGATAGTCGTTGTGTAAATCATGCAACGAAACAAGATAGACAACATCAACTTCAACAAAATATGAAATTTAATCAGGTATATCTTTTTCTGTTTCTCGCATTGGCTCCGACATAGCCATACAAATTATTTGCCTCAAGATAGATAATATATTTTGACGGCAAATTCATATCGTAATCGGACATGTACTTGTTATTTATGGCCGAATACGTTTTTGTTATTACCGATATTCCAGCACGGATTCTTTGCTCGATACCAACATCAATCAGCAACTCCAACTTGACTTCACTGAATTTCAACAGAGTGTCCCATCTAAGACCGGACTCTGGATAGTACCAGCCATGATCTAGTCCGTAATTGCTATAACTCACTTTACGGAAATTTTCAAATACATCAGCAAATACATCTGTTTTCAAGAATAACTCGTGATATTCACCAAACGTTTTACAACTAGATTTGTTTCAAATATCAAACGCACATTTGTACTCGTCTTTGGATATATTTTCATTTCTTTAACGACGAATAAACTTTATCTCGGTCAAGTAAAGAAGTTTCTTCAAACTTACTCCAGTTATCGAGATACTCGTAAGGAAATATTCCTCATTTTGTTAACAAATTTGCTTTAGAGACTTCGTCTCTACCGAAACAATCTTGTAGATTATTAAACTCACTGCAATCTTTAACAGGCTCGTCCAACGACGCTGCCATGAACTGCAGAGTGTCAATAAATCTCAACTTGCCTAAAGTAGCTGACATATACTTTTCGAAATTATTTGGAATATATTTGATTGCGTTATCAAGTTTTAGACGTTTCTTAATTTCTGGATCACCAAAAGCTTCTACGATAATGTGATTGTCGTATCCTCGGAAATTGTGAAGAACAAAATATGGCGCATGAAATTTTAAATTGCATTTGTCATTTGCAGGGCCACGGTATTTTCGTGTCAAACGGCAATGGTCGCGCTCACGATCCTCCAGTAACGGTAATTCACAAATATGACAATTTTCTGTTTGCTGGAAATGTATTTCTTGCTCCAGCGTCAACTTCTTCATTAGTCTGGTTGCTCTTAACTTATTAAAAATAAGATCAACTTCGCTAATTAATTGTTTGAGTAACCAGACAGCAGGTTCTTTACCGCGATAAAGTTTTATTGGTCTGGATAAACTAGGATCAACACAACAGACAATTTTATATGCAACTCCACACGGCACATGATTTTGAGTTATTCTTGTACTTGATTTGTCTGGATTATTTTCTACGCCAAGTACGGGCTGTAACAAACATTTAAAGTAGGCGTAAATAACCAACGGCACTTTCATCTTGTGCTTGTGATTTTTAAGTTGCAATATTTTTTCTTTCTCCGAAGCATTGTTATTCTTTGTACTTCCAAACAGCATTGCAAGATATAACAATCAAAAACGAGCTCCTTCGAACAATGCTGTCAAATTTCATAGCCGCATACGCAATTATCAGACGACATCTTGTCCTTAATAATTTTAGCACACGAAATATAGCATTAGTACTCGATTTTATTGATGAAACCGAAAGGGATTATAACAGTCTAGTAAATGAAACACATTTGTATGCACGTGATGGAGTGTCACATGATAAATTTAACTCGTATAGTTGGTTAATAAAATATGAAGTACAAACTGATGAGCAATATAAGGATACAGCTTCTTCCATATATGACAAGTATAGAAATTTTCTTGCTGATCCTGCCAATGAAAATTTTAGGAATGTTATTGATTCATTTGTTGGTCCTATAACTTTTACTATTGTATAATCCCCCTGCGGGTCCGGGGTTGTAGAATTGGTCCGCCGTGCCTCGCTACGTGTCGTAAGAGGCGACTAAGTAGAGGCAACCTGTTTGCCGTGGGTTGCGACCCGTGTCGGAGGAGGAAAGGATCCTGGTAGTTGAGCAGAGGCTTTCCGATGCAATACACTACTTTGGCCTCTACTTCTTCTAGACGGGTGGTCGGGATGGGCCCGGTCTCGACAAATCGGCTGGTCACGCCGAGCCCTAGGAGGTCTTTATTTACTCGCTCACTTTCTTTATCATTCTCGTTGTATCTCTCTTGATACCACCGTTGCCCCTACATTCTATCCTTTTAACTTTCCCTTTTCCAAGTTTTAGAAGACTTCCTAGAAGGCGGTGGCTCAACGGGTCAATTGGGAGGTAATTTTACGGACTGAGTATGTCTTATGGGATGAATCAGGAGGTGAATTTACCTACTGAGTATAACATCTGTGTATCCCTGACACTTGAAAAGTGTCCCCTTGTTGGGCTCCTTGGTGGGCGGGGAGCACGGGTGCTGAATTTTAAATCCACCAACATGGATATTTCCAAAAAAAATCAACTCAAGCGTACCAAAACTGGATCTGACTCAGATGACGAACCATGTGGTGTGGATTCATTTCCACGCTTCATGGTTATACAGTCTAAAGATGCCACAAAACCGCTTAATGTACTCTCTCCGTTTGTGATCGAGAAAACAATTATGGGACTGATTGGAACACCAAAAGGTGTTAAAAAGTTAAAATCGGGCTGCCTACTTGTCGAGTGTGAGCGACGAGGTCAAGCAGAAAACCTCAAGAAAATGACAACATTTTTCGATATTCCAGTGACCTCGTTCGCCCACACAACACTCAATTCGTCCAAAGGCGTGATTCGCTGTCGTGACTTGGCTGGAGTCAGCGACACGGATATCATTGAAGGGATGAAAAACGAAGGTGTCACTGCAGTCCGTAGAATACGTATTAAACGTAACAACAACCTGCAGGACACCAACACCATTATACTCACCTTCAACAAGCCAACAGTACCCAGAGTGGTAAAAGTTGGCTTTCTGCAAGTGAAGGTTGATGTGTACATACCAAATCCACTTCGATGTTATAAGTGTCAGAAATATGGTCATCATGAAGACCGCTGCTCAAGAAGCCAAATATGTGGCCGATGCGGAGATCACTCTCACCAGGAATCTGAGTGTAGAGCCACTCCGCATTGTGTCAACTGTGGAAAACAGCACCACGCCAATTCCAAGGATTGTGATACCTGGAAACAGGAGAAGGAAATACAGAGGGTTAAATACACATCCAACATTCCCTATCCAGAGGCCAGAAAGCTTGTACAGGCAAAAACATCTCTTCCTGGCCCATCCTTCTCCACTGTAGTGAAGAACAATCCCAAGGCAACGAAGGACGCTCAAACGCAGACAGATGCACCCGAGTCAACATCAAGCACTAACACCCCCCATTACCAAGCACAAAGAACCACGGCATCTACCCAAACAACATTCAATAATACTCAACAACAGAAATCACCAAAGAACAAAAACAGATCACAAGGAAATAGGCAGCAAAAGGGGTCAGAAGACCCCATCAAACTCTATAACAGGTTTGGGGACATTGAGAGCATGGATGCAGAAGATACTGCTCCATGTTCTCAAAGTAGCTCCAGACCTAACAAAAAAATCATCCGCGTACTTCCTCCGTAGAAATAACCATATAGATTCTCTCCGCAAAAAAGTCTAACCTAGCTCCAAAATCTCCAATCTAAACTTATAATGAAGAACACGATCATACAATGGAATTGTCGAGGACTTAAAGCCAATTACAATGATATTCTCCTGCTTTTAAACGAATATGATCCTGCAATACTATGCCTTCAGGAAACCTTTTTAAAAGATAGGGACAACATCACACTTAAAAACTACTTCCTGTTTAACACCTACTTACAGAACGTTGACAGGGCCTCAGGAGGGGTTTCTATTGCTGTGAACAATAGAGCCCCACATAGCGTCATCCCTTTAAACACAAATTTGCAAGCCATTGCTGTGAGTGTCACTCTACATCGAGTGATTACATTTTGTTCTATTTACATACCACCAAACACCAACTTATTACTAAACGAATTAGACACGCTTGTTCAACAACTTCCTGCACCATTTGTTTTACTCGGTGATTTTAATGCCCATAATATTTTATGGGGATCAAATTACATAAGCGACAGGGGCAAAAGGGTCGAAGATTTTATTACTAGACACGACTTGTGTCTATTTAATACCAAATCTCCGACGTACTTGCACCCAGGAACTGGTACATACACATGTATCGACTTGACAATTTGTTCTCCTTCACTACTTTTTGATTATAATTGGAAGGTCGCTGATGACCTTCACAGCAGTGATCACTTTCCAATCTCTCTTAAGAACACCAACGTTACAATTGATGACACGATTCCACAGTGGAATTTAAAGAAAGCTGACTGGACCAAGTTTGAAACACTTTGTACAGCTAGACTTAACAGGAATACCGTCCTAAACGATATTGATCCTATTCGACAATTTACATCCGTCTTAATTGAGATTGCAGAAAAATCTATTCCTAAGTCCTCGCCGAATTGTAAAAGAACCCAAAAACCGTGGTTCACTAAAGAATGTAAAGAAGCCATTAGACAACGCCGAGAAGCACTGAAAAATTTAATAATCGTCCAACGCCCGAAAACTTAACTCAGTACCGTATTTTTCGGGCCAAAGCTCGCCGCATAATTAAAGAAAGTAAACGAGCATCATGGAAAAAAATATGTTTCAACTTTAAACTCTCGTTCCTCAATAAAGAAAGTTTGGGACACGATCCGCAAAATAAATGGAAAGGGAAAATACAATTCATTCCGACATCTGAAGCTAAATAATAACAATTTCAATACCAAACAAGAAATAGCTAATGTACTTGCTGATTGTTTCTCCAAAAATTCCTCATCGTCTAATTATTCAGAAGCTTTCCGAAGATTGAAAGCTCATAAAGAAAAAACACGGTTGAAATTCACATCGAATAACTCAGAGAGCTATAACCAACCGTTTTCATTGTCGGAGCTTATGGAATCTTTGAATAAGGCCCATGATACATCTGCTGGGCCTGACGATATACATTACCAGTTTTTGAAACACCTTCCAGAACCATCCTTAACAGTTCTTCTGGAAATCTTCAATGATTTATGGATTACTGGTAATGTACCAAAAATTTGGAAAGAAGCAACAGTAATACCAATTCCCAAACCAGGCAAAGATAGCGCAGATCCTAGCAACTATAGACCTATATCATTAACTAGCTGCGTTTGCAAAACAATGGAACGAATGATCAATTCTCGGCTTGTATGGTATTTGGAAACCAACAATTTAATATCTCCTTTCCAAAGTGGCTTTCGTTATGGTCGTAGTACCAATGATCATCTGGTTAGACTGGAAACATTTATTCGCGACGCTTTTATCAAGAAGGAACACTTAGTAGCGGTTTTCTTTGATCTGGAAAAGGCCTATGACACAACGTGGAAGTACGGAATACTAAATGACCTGCACGATCTGGGTCTAAAAGGCCGACTGCCCTCGTTCATATCAAACTTCCTCTCAGACAGGGAATTCAAGGTACGAGTGGGCTCCACCCTCTCTGATATGCACGATCAAGAGATGGGTGTGCCCCAGGGCAGTATTTTATCGGTGACGCTTTTCAACATAAAAATTAATAGCATCACCAAGTGTCTGACTCCCGGTGTGGATTGCTCCCTATATGTTGACGACTTTTTAATATGTTACCGATCCAAGCACATGCATACAATTGAAAGACAATTACAGCAAAATATCAACAAGATTCAAAATTGGGCCAATACTAACGGTTTCAAATTCTCGAAATCAAAAACTGTATGTATGCATTTCTGTCAGCTACGAAGACATCATGATGGACCTAAACTCACGCTGGACGGAACACCTATTCCAGTTGTTGAGGAAGCAAAATTCTTAGGTATTATCTTCGACAGAAAACTGACCTTTATTCCACACCTGAAGAATTTGAAAGCTAAATGCTTGAAGTCTCTAGACTTACTTAAAGTAATAGCGCACACTGACTGGGGTGCTGATAGGAAAGTCATACTCAGTTTATACAGAACATTTATTCGCTCGAAACTAGACTATGGTTGCGTTGTCTATGGTTCAGCTAGGAAGTCCTATTTGAAGATGCTAGACCCAATTCATCATCAGGGAATAAGACTTGCCTTGGGAGCATTTAAGACATCCCCGTGTGAAAGCCTACTCGTTGAAGCGAACGAACCACCTTTACCACAACGTAGAGAAATGCTTTCTGCACAGTATGCTCTCAAATTAAGCTCAAACCCTCTGAACCCTGCTTTTTCGGCTGTTTTTGAACCCAAATATAAAACCTTATATGACAATAAACCAGACGTCATACCTACCTTTGGCATTAGAATATTACCATGCCTTGACAGTACCAAAATTGATCTTTCAAAAATTCAGAAAACGACCGTCTCCAAAACACCTCCCTGGCTACTTCAACAACCAAAAGTACTTTTCACGTTACACGATGGAAAAAAATCGGAGACAAACCCTTCCATCTTCCACAACTCTTACCATGAACTAATCGCCCAATTTGAAAAATATACAAGAATATATACTGATGGATCAAAAGATCAGGAAAAGGCTGCTGGAGCCTTCGTTAGTGGAAAACACACAACAAACGTCCGCTTGCCAAATGGTACATCAATTTTTTCAGCTGAAATCAGAGCAATAGACCTTGCATTGCAATATATTGAAAGCAAGCGTATTTTAAATAGCATCATCTTCTCCGATTCACTATCAGTACTTCAGTCACTACATAATAGAAAACTGGAGAATCCATTATTAGCTAATGTTCTCCTGAAACATACTGAGCTGAGTACCTCACACAATATAGTATACTGTTGGTTACCCAGCCATATTGGAATTAAAGGTAATGACAAAGCAGACCGCGCTGCTAAAATGGCTCTATCACTAGAACCATCTCATTTTAATACACCGTATACGGATTTTATACGTAGTATCAAAGAATGTTTACGTCAGAAATGGCAGGCATCATGGAATGATGCCGTGAATAACAAACTTCATGCCATCAAGCCAACCCTAGGAGAATGGACTCCTTCCTACAGAGCCGTCCGTAGGGAGGAGGTAGTCGTTGCAAGAATTCGAATCGGCCATACTTATTTAACCCACTCCTACATACTAAAAGGAGAAGACCCTCCAGAGTGCATATCTTGCAATGAACCATTCACTGTTAAGCACTTTATGTTGGAGTGTTTCGACCTCCAACCTACGCGTAATCATTATTACAATGTGCATGACATTAGGGAGCTCTTTGATACAGTTAGCGTTTCTTATATTATAGACTTCCTGAAGGAAGTAAATATTTATCATAAGCTATAGCTTGTATGCTATCACCTTGAACAGTTTTATGTGCTATATATACCGTCGGTAGATTTTAATTACCTTTCATCTGTTTTCGTTGTCATACATCATTTGCACTCCCCGTTGATCGGGAAACTATTTATTTATAACCGTTACCATTTTATCTTTTTACCTTCAACTGTTTGGTTTCGTATCGCTGGTCGATACTAAACCTTTTACCACTTTTACATGATGAAAGATATAACCTTTTGTATGGCGCTAAATAGCCTCATAGTGCTGGTGCGCCGTAAAAATTCAACTAACCAACCAACCTTTACTATTGTATAAAAACTTTTACTTTAGCATAAAAAGATAAATGACAAAGTCATCAATGAGAAAACAATTATAGATTTCAACCGTGTTTCGGAAGATATTCCAAAATCTGAACTTGATGCGCTAATGCAATATTATAAGTCTTATAAGTCTTATCAGGAAATATTATGGTGTGTACAAAAATGTTACTAATATTACAGCAGAATACTTCGGGTAATTTGCTATTTGCCTTTGTTAATAACAGGTTCTGGTATAATTTCAAGTGGAGTATCATTAAATCCATTTTTGTTAATAATATCCGGAATTGGTGTTTCTTTATCAACTGCTTGTAAACGAATTGAGCCTCGCTTTGAAACGAAAAGAATGCTTGCAAAACAGCAAGTGTAACTTATAAAAATTACTTGATCAAATACGATCTTATTGCGCGACGCAAAATAGATTTGGACGATTTAATACGTGAGTTTTGTATTAATAATTGACAGGATGCTAACATATTATTCCGATAAGAATTAGCAAGTATGAAAATAGGTATCAGATAACTTACCAAGTTGAATGTATCGGTGATTCTAAAGATGATATTGACTAGGCTGTGTAAATTTTGTTTTAACTTTCGAAATATTCAAGTATAAATTTTGTCTAAAAATAAAAATTAATCAGATTAGAAGTAGCAATTACGGAGGGTTTCTGGATCAGTACCCTATATAAGATCCAAACAAGTACATTTCGAATGACAGTCACAAATTTTGTCATTTCCAATACAACTTGAGTTTCGGGTACATTCTGAGACAGATGTCCCAGGGGTGGGGTGGCAAAAAAGTCGTCTTTGTACTTGTTTGGGGCCTTATTTAGGGTTACTGAGCCAGAAACCTCCCCTCACTGCTACTACTATATGTTCCTTTTGGATACATATCTTCTTTAGGCCTTCAAGAAGAGATAAATTCCTGATTCTAGTATGCGTGATTCGTCCATTAGATACGGGTCAGTTGAGGAGAATTCATCAAAACCTAGGCTATATTTTCTTGTACCCAACAAATAGGCTGCAAGTATTAAGCGTGCATTTAGCTGTCATGCATAAAAGAAAGTTTTGGGTCCCGTACCTTGATTCAAATTACTATTTTTGCACCACCTTCCTTAGACAAATTTTACAGATTAGTTGTTGATAATAAAAGAAAGATGCCTCTTAATTTTGGGTTAAACGGTCTAGGTTAATGTGTATTAAAGAAGCAAAATAGTTTCTGCACAATAACGACAGTTTTACATCACAGATTCGGCCGATATTTTGAAGTTGGCTTTAACTTGCACAAAGGAAGAATTATTTTGATTTTTTGTGAAACGAAAAGGCCATTTACTAAAAGAAGAAAATAAAGAAATGTTTGCACAATCTACAGATTCGTTTTCTATATTAGTGTCATCGCAATATTGCGTTTTTATAAATGTAAAACCTTTGATAAAATGTTGCAGATATAAATAATTTTGACAAATATACACAAATATATATATATATATATATATATATATATATATATATATATATATATATATATATATATATAGATAGATAGATAGATAGATAGATAGATAGATAGATAGATATGCATGTGTCATGTTGCACATAATGCAATAAAACTAGTTTATGTGCAATTTGCATGTATGTCTCCTTTTATAGCTTTATATTGTATTCACTATTTGCTCTGCTGATTATGGGGAGTCGGTATTGGTAATATATTTCTCAAGCCGAGCAATTAGCCAATTTCTTGGAGCAGACGTCATAATGTATAGAATTCACGAGACTTTATGACAACATGTATTAATCATGCAAATCCTAATTTCTTAAGAGAGGGATTTAGTAAACTGAGATAGGAAAATTCTTTGCTATAGGTATCTGGTTTGTGTTTTGTAGTTCACTGCGTGAAGTACTAATATGTGGTACGAAAAGACTTACTCGCGGATCATACAACGTGAAACAATAAACCAGCAAGCAAATGTGAAATTAGAGTTTTGTTGTGTGTGGTCATTAGGTGATTATAGCAAAATTGCTGCATTGAGGTCCTTGGAAATAGTAGAAAACAAAAACCAACAACTCACGCTCACGCAGTTGTTTGGTTCGCTCGTTATGATAATATTTGCGTGTAACTTAATGATAAGCCGCGGAAAGACAACCATAATGAAATGTAGTAATATCCTGCATAAGATCGCTGTCTTAAGACAGGTCAACTTCCTTGCATGATATATACGGTTTTTAAGAAAACATCAATTGAACTCTGTACTAAGAATTCGTACTTTCCATATACAATGTCAAGGTAGCAACACTTTGGAAAATACGTCAACAAATGTGAAGGAGTTGCTTCCCATGCATCACTGGCGAATGCGATAACAACACCATTTCGAGATTCCCACATTTCTGTCAATATAGTATTGGCGGCCTAAAGCTATGTGCTGGTAATGTCGTTGTATATCAGAGACTCGTGAGAAAATCTTGAGGATTTGTTCTTGTTATCGTCCGGTTTTGTGAATTTTAATCACAAGAAATAACTTTGCTTAAACAAATAGCTCTAACAAGCTTACCACCTGTATGCCGTTGCATGACGAGACCAAAAATTGCAATCTCTATGAAACTCTTAATTCAGCCGTATTGTAAACTTTCACTCTAGTCAAGGACTAGACCATGCAACTTCTAGGGGGTTGGAGCTGGACTTTTTAGAAAAAAAGAAAGAAAAAAAATAATTCCAGCTAGCAAATAGCTTGAAAAAGGATATTCTTCTTCTGATTTATAGCCAAAAAGCTATTATATACATTATTTTCATTGAAAAATAAATTGTCTTGTGGCCAAAGGAAAACAATCATCCCGACTTGAAATAAATCCCATCCCTTTCACCTTCCTCCGAAAATGAAATCGTACATCAGTAAACGTGCCCTTGGAGCTAGGGACATGACTTGTCACATGTCATCAACAAAAGAAAGCACAACAGCATCGATAAGGAAGCAGCGTATTGACTTAAATTAATTATTTATTGTGGCATACGCCTTTGAGACCAGGGATATGACTGCGAATACTCGACACACTGTCAATTCAAGATATAGAAAAGGTTATATCTTCAAAGGTTTCAAAATTATATGAAGATATGTAAAGGGGGGGGGGGGGGGCTCTGATGATATTATCCCTTCCCGTGCTCTAGAAGCAGGGGACACGACTTTGGTTTGAGGACGTCCTCCATAGATTATGTATAATTAGCTCAGATTTCATTAAAGTATATTTAGTAGTTCAGAAACTTGTATTGTGGACAAGGATACAAATAACACAATTATATTTTCTCTTGCCGCGACCTTGGACACACTGCTGACGGCATGGATATTGCGCACAACACAACGTCGAAGCATGATATATGCTGAACGTTTCACGAAAATCTTTCCAAAAAATTATAAACCTCTCCAACCGTTACAAAGTATGGGCCAGACAAGCAAGTTCAGAGTATACTATACCCAACTTAAGACGGGCATTCCAAAAGTTTTGATTTTGATTAACTTAACCAAGAATATTCATGAACTTTCCAAACTTTAGTTATTTAAATCTTGCCATTAAGATCATCCAAGCTCTTGTACAGAACTAACATAAACCCCAGAATATATTATTCCATTGCAAATGCTTGTGCCTAACTTGTCAACCCTAGAATATATTATTCCACTCCAAAAGCTTGTACCTAACCTGTCAACACCAGAATATATTATTCCATTCTAAAAACTTGTACCTAACCTGTAAACCCCAGAATATATTATTCCATTCCAGAAGCTTGTACCATTATGCCAATCCCAGAATATAAAATTCCATTCTAGAATCGTGTATCTAACATGTCAACCCCAAAATATATTTTTCCATTCCAACCGTACCTAACCTGTCAACTCCAGAATATATTATTCCATTCCAGAATCGTGTATATAATCTGGCTACCCCAGCATATATTATTCCATTTCAGAAGCTTGTACCCAACCTGTCAACCCCAGAATATATTATTCCATTCCAGAGGCTTGTACCTAACCTGTTCACCTTAGAATATATTATTCCATTCCAGAAGCTTGTACCCAACCTGTCAACCCCAGAATATATTATTCCATTCCAGAAGCTTGTACCTAACCTGTCAATCCCAGAATATATTATTCATTCCAGAATCGTGTATCTAACCTGTCAACCCCCGAATATATTATTCCATTCAAGAATATTGTACCTAACTAGGCTGCTACCTTAATCGCTTATTAATGTAAACTTTCATGACTACAATTTAAGCTGGATGATATAGGACCAGACTGCTGTGGCAAAAACGTATGATCATTTTTGATACCCAAAACGAATACTTTTAACATAGAATCAAACCATGCCAAAGACATGCACAAGACTTTGTCATCGAGAATCGACATATTATCCACTCAAATGGTCAAGAAACTTACCATCCTTGTTAGGGCTAACCATGCGAAACGTACTGACAAAGTTATAATCATCACAAACACTTCAAGATTTCAAGATTTGTTAAAGAAAAAAATCAGACAGATACATCTAAAAGATTTTAAATGAACAATTATTGACAAATCTGTCAATTACTGACATACTGAATTTTACTAAGTTTCAAAGATTCGTATTTAGGCGACCACATTAATTACGTCAAGCAATGAAATCAAAATAATATGACATTAAATTAAGTGACGTCATGTAGCGACGTCAAATATGAATAATATCTTCGAAATGTAAAGGTTTCATGCATTTGTGGTACATTATGTGTAGATTACGATTCCATTTCTCCGGTAAAATTTACCACAACCAAATTTCAGAAATGTACATTAACATTCATGAAGATTAAGAATGTACAAAATTAACGACAGCATTACATCCTTTGACTGAGGCTAGGTGTGTTATTATGTGTGATGTCATCCTACAGCGAGCTAACCAAGTACTAATGTAGAAGTGCATCAGTTGCACAGTCATTTCATGTAAAGATGGCGAATTTTAAGAAGTACACGGTCATGTATTGTGATCAAAGAAAGAAAAAAATGAATGTTTGTATGTTTGATTTACATTACTAAATGAAAGATGACGCAGACAATAATATGGAGACTATAATATATCTACGTGTTAGGGAGCGTCTTCCGCGTAGGTCATTGTTACGTATAGGCTCGTTCAAAAGTAACAAAAGAAAATTGTGAAACCAACAAGCTTTGTAAGTTTTAACAAAAATAATTTATTTCCCTAGAAAACACGGTGAAAAGGTGAAAATAGAAAATAGAACTTACAGTTTGTGAAGACAATCCAAACATTTATCCTAGTACTGAAAAATACAAGTCCTATCACTAAATAGTTTTAACTGAAATCCAGGTTCGAATCTTGATGACGTTCCAAGATGGAGGATGATGACGTCAGGTGAAGTCTTTATACGAATATCAAGAGTTCCACGTTGAACCACAACTTGTAATGTTTCAATTTAGAATAAATTTCCATCGAATGTTTTTGTCACTTGTATAGTTCTCCAGGGAATACATTATTATATTCTAAATAAATCTTCTGAACAAGCTGTCATCTATGATAAAACATCCCGAGCTCCAAAGATGTAAAAATACAACTCTTTACTGCACCTAATAGAAATATATCCTTCTTCTAGAAGATATATTATACGACTCACTATTTCACGGGGATCTGAGTATTTTTAAACTGAACTAAGACGTCATTTCAGGCGCGCACGATGGAACGCGTGGCTTTTTCATCATCAAATAGCACAGTAAACAATGCAATTTCACGTCGGCCAGAAAAATGACCTTGGCAATAACCAATCGTTTTCGCGTAGTGTTTACTAAATCGACAAACCATGGCATGCAAAAATCTTGCTTATGCGAGTCATACTACGTTTTATACAAACATAATATCTCTTTCAAAAATATCAGATCCCGTGAAAATAATCATTACAATATAATGTAATGATGCAAAAATAAAATAAAAAAAGAATTTAAAATTAACACACAAGTAATTAAATTACATATTCGTAACAGTCATACTGGTCATTCTAATTTTATCCAAGTTTGTCTTACCGATAATTGTATTTTTTTTCAAAGCATATTTCAAATGCTGGTACATCTTGAACAAGGATTTGGAAATCTCATTTGAAGAACTCTTGAAGGAAAATGAGACAGGGAGAGGGGAAAAACGGATATTCAAATATAAGTTAATCCCTTTCATAAGGTATAAAAATTTGAACAAAAGTACATATATTTATTAGACCTTTGCTTTGTTGGTTAATGATGAAAAAATAAGAACAGCTAATATCGAGTAAAAAGTGGAAAATTGGTGTTATGGGATAAGGGGTTACATTTTGGCGTGAGGGGATATACTATTTCAAAGAAAAAGTAAGCTATGTTCGAAGATTTATTGTCGACAGCTGAGGCTAAAATAGGGATCTGTTCTAGAGAGCAGTATAATGAGGTATTAATTACGCCTTTATGCATTTGCAACCCATTTATTTATTTTTACTCCCCCCCCAAAAAAAAAGAAAAAAGTTGTTGGTTATAGGAAAACATTATATGAGAAATAATCTTGTCGTCAAATCATTTATTATTCAACAAGCTCCGAGTGTTCAGATAACGTTCATGTTAAATTAGTATCAACCCAATTCAACTTACGAAGTCTTTCATAATATAAGAATCTAATCAAACAATGTTAGCATATTAATATTAATTATGTGACTTAAACGTTTACTCTTCCAACCAACTCCAGTACATGCATTATATCGTGCGTCCATTCATGTTAGAAATGGCTGAACTATAGGCACTACACGCTTATGGAATCTAAGATTTTGAAATAAAGTTGATAGGAATTGCTTTGAACATTAATGAAAATAATCAACATTTGTTAATACATTATATATGTATAACTGTACATATTCCCTGTTTGTTATTGAATACACATAATACAGTCAGTATCCACAATCGTACAGTTACAACATCCCTGGTCTTCCTATACGAATCTTGCAGTTTTTAATTTACAATCCTTATTCAGTATTATGTATGGAAAATACATAATGAAACTTAAAATAAAGCATAAAAAAACACAAAATAAGCGTGTGGCACACAACTTAGTAAATGACCATAAATATATTCTATTTAAAAAAAAAAAAATTAAAAACAAAATTGCATTGCCTTCTAAAATAAATGATAATTCATTTAAAGTTTGGTAGTGTTGAATGTTTGGGTAGTCTTAATTCGGTTTATCTCGATATGTAGGGAATGTAACGGATCTGCTAAAAATAAATGTATATTGTTTCGAACATGCCTTTTTAAGGGAGATCATTAATGATGCACTACAAAAAAATTCTGAATGCTCAAATTTCCGTAAACTTCCATTATAGCAGGTAAAACTTATTGTTCATATCCTTCTATACATTTTTCATTATTTTAGAATAGATCATGCTATAATTTCTTTGAATAGATCATTGAAAGAAGTTTAGTTAATTGCTATATCATTTGATTCAATCAAATACAATTCATAATTCCATTATTGCGAGTCATTTGTTTTAAACGTCCGTGGAATGTCTGTCATTATATATCAAGTGCAATCTAATCAACTCCAAAAGAACTGCAAAGTTAAATATATTTTAATAACATTTACAACATGTGCATGAAATACTTTCATACAAAATATTATCCAAAACATCTTGTACTTATTTTTCAGAGCATTACTTTCAAAGAATAATCGTGTTTCATACACAGTACAATCTTTCCCATACATAAAGCCAAAGTTCGTGCTTTCATGAAGAATGTGACACACTAACCTATACAAAATCTCATTCATTTAAGCGCCATGAAGAAAACTTGTACAGTAGACTGACTGGTAGCATCATGCAGCTATATTCATTTGCACGGTCAGGAATTCACACAAGATCCAAGTTTTGACCTAAAAGTTCATTGGGAAGTTTTAGATCATTTAATTCTACCGACTGTAATTTTATAACATTTCAGCTTTAGCTACATTTCATATACGTATTAATTATACAAATTTAAATGCTTTAACTTAGATATATCTATGTATGCCAACCAATGAGTTTACTGTCAGATTCCGAGGTTTTTATTTTATAAGTTTCATAAAATTCCAGGTACGGCAAAATTCAGAATGGAAATAAAAGTCCAGAACAAATTGGTCGAATAGATTAATTTTTCAATATTTAATTTCTAAGTATGTTATAAACAACGTTGTCGCAAATATAACAAGAAACTATATGCGCCCTCGAACGAATTCAATCTTGAAAGTAAAGAAAACTATATTTCTCAGTGGTTTTCAGAGTAAAGCTTAACTGATGGAATAAACAAGTCCTACCAAACCCAGTGCTGTTCATTATTTGAGAACCCGTCCACTCTAGATCCAAGAGGATAATGACCCTCCGTATGGGGATCATTCTTACTTTCGAACGGAACCATTTTCTTTTCTACACTAATTCTAGTTCATCGTGCCTATTGTGCATCCCTCCATGCATTAAGCTGTTATACACCATGTTACCATATCAATTACTGCATATAGGCTGGAGATTCCGAAAATTATAAACCAATTAATATGTATTACGGGTATGAAATAATATATAACGTCTGATAGGAGTCTACTTCATGCCTTCACTCGAACATATGTGCACATAACACACAACATGCGGAATCAAAAAAGGAACAAATTCTGCCTTCACTCTGGTACACACATCCAATTTTAGAATGAAATTTAAGTTTATATGTAGTGTATGGATCATATTCGATTGAATGTATGGCTTTATTTAGTAAAATAATTCACAGAGTATATACAAAGTGAAAAATCTGTCAACTCGACAGAAAGGAACATACTATCCAAAATCCCTCTAGAATCGCACTGGCTACAATAAAATGCATAACCATTTTTCATAACATGCATTAATATTAATTCTTTAAAACGATACCCATCATAATTCGATTAATTTGTTTCACTCGATATATGCAGTTTCTTCCCTTGATAAAGGATGTAATCGATGAATCGTGGATTCTACTTTGCTTCTTAGTCCAGTTTTTTCCATATCAAAAACTAATAAAGATCTCTTAAATATGCCAATCAAATATGTTTTATATCAATATCTTGTCATATACCAATCAAATATGTTTTATATCAATATCTTATCTACACATATCTTTCACTCACACAGGCGCAGTCCTTTTCTAGATATAAAAACAATGTTATAGTTTTAAAATAATATTCAGATTCGCATTCGCTTTCAGGAAGCAAAAATTTGAATCCGGTTTTAAATTTTTGCTACGAATGAGACAAGTTAAAAACTATGATTACATGGAAAACATTGAGTTTGCATTAATGTATTGTTAGTGAAATGATTGTAAACTGTACGTTATTTGTGATACAGTACGGTTCACATCTTAACTATTCTTTCTATTGAAGATAAGTTTTTCATTAACGTTCAAAGAATGTATTCAGCTGTAGTGTATAATAAAGGTATTTAATATGAAAACCCACTCTTCATCGACGGTGTTTGAGCATTCACTGAAAATATCTATTTCACCGCACTACACCATTACGTTTAACAATTTAAAACTTCCTTATGTGATGACACACTTCCGCGGCTTCCATTCCGAAGTAAAGTAGTCAGACAGCAGTTTGTCTTACTGTGAATAAACACGAGGGACAGACTCCACGGATCAGTTCAACTTTGCGAAATATGTGTCCTAAAAAAAGAAAACAAATGTTACTACAGCTATGTGCAAAGATGCGGAACAATTACAAGGATGAAAAATTATATTAGAATGTACAACGGGAATGGACATCAAACCTAGTAAGATCTAACACGGCTCATCTACATGCTAATGAGGGAAGTATAATTGCATGATCCTTACTAAGTCAAACAATTTCTTCGGTATAATGTATGCACTTAAATTTAGATAAGAACAGATGATGAAAAATGTGAAAAACCTTGCTTGATTACCATCCATGAAAACCATTAAGAAACATGTAACAGTCCTTAGTATTGAACTACATGTTATAGCGTTGGCCATGTTCTCTAGATGATCTATGTATCAGTGTCTATGCTATAAAATACTATTTTACTAAATCAACCAATTTTTCACCGACGTTCTTACGTATCGTAGGCACAGAACATATCTTGGCAAAAACATTGTTTGCAACAAGAAAGCTATTCAGGAGTCAACAAACCTGACACTGACAAAATACTCGACGCACTGACCAGACATGAAAACATAAATGGTCAACAATCAAACCTCTCATGAATTCAGGGTTGAATGAATATTCTGAAATTCGGAAACACATACAGTCATACGTACAAGAGACCAACGAAGGAAAGATACACGCATGCATGCCTGTTTTAAGAGAAATTATAATAGGATTCTGGATGTATATGTATAATATATAATATATAATAATGTATAATATAATATTCCCTTTACCTGCCGCACATGTAATCCATGTTTCCCTGAACCATTCTTTTTTGACTTCCAAATTGGCACTGAATATCATCAGTGGTTCATCCAAGGCTGAAGACGTCGACAGTCTGGCAAGATTTTCAACGCAACATTCAATCCCATTACGACTATTCCCAAGCCTTTTTTCAGAAAGAAGTACCGTGCGAGAAGTTTCAATTGCATTCTGCTGATCCCATGTCAGCTGGGTGCCAGCTTTCGTATTTTCATGACTAACGATCATCAGTTTCAACATCAGCTGAAGTCTTGTGAATTCATCTCTTATGTCCATTTGCTGCTGTGCCGTCATATTATCACTTTGTTTTGATACCCATTTCTTAAATGTGTCCACACTGTGTATGAATGCCTCACTTATCTGCTTTTCAAGTCCCACTTTGGATTTCAACTTGAATTGGAATTCTAAAGTCTTCATTTTAGAAATGAGGTCGTTCATGGCCAACGGATCTTTTCTCTCGGAACTGCATAATTTCGACTTCACATTTCCTATTGCTCTGCGGATCTTATTCAGTTCTCTCTGATATCTGACACTATTTCTAATTGGAGTTCTGCAAACGGGACAAATAGGAAATCTTATTTCTGATAAATGTCCCTGTTGAATCTGTCTTTCCATCCACCGATCCATTGCTGTTACTTCCACTACATCACCACAATCCCACAGTTGTACAAACATGGACTTTGGGCTATTTTCTTTTCCAAATCGCCGCTTTGTCACTTTCTCTGTGTCACATGTCCTACATAGGGTGGGACAAGGCTCCCCGCAGATACCGATGCATGAATGCCCACATCCCAAACTTGTTATGCAAGGCTCGTTGCATGGAGGACGATCGCAAATTTCACTGCAGGTTTTTGTGCATTTGAAGTGTGGACATGTCCAGGTGCATGGTTCTTTACAGGGCTCGCAAACCTCTGAGCAACCTTTCATACAGCTTTTATGATGGCACTTTTGATCACACTTTTTCTCACATGGTGGACAATAAGAACATAATACCGTGCAGGCATGTCCACATATGAGGACTTCAACGTTGGAAACTGAACACTGTTTATGCAGTCTACCTTTAAAACATTCAGTACAATCGCCAGAGCAATGGTGCCCGCAAACAAGGAGCGTATCACATTTTTCTTTGCAATTAGAGCTCTCTGCTCTGTGGCATGGAACATCAGAAATATGGCCGCACTCAAAGTTCTTTTTCATCATAAAGTTACATTTTTGGATAGTCTCTTGCCCACATCTGGTTCTGGATATATGCCCACAATTTAATTTAACTTCTACGCTATTTTCGCATTTTAATTTTGACTCTGGGATGTTGCACAAAGCCTGCACCGTATGTCCACAACCTGGTGCAGTTTTGGTTACCATCTGATTACAATATTGATTATGGTAATGCTTGTCCCCACACATTTTATTACATGTGTGACCGCATGTCAATAAACGTGTACACTTTTCTGTGCATATAACTGTCGACTTCGAATTAAAGCACTGAAGATGAATTTTATGACCACATCCTAGAACCTTTTCCACTTTTTCAAGGCAATGTGTCGTGTGCATTTCACCACACCTTCTCTGACATACATGTCCACAACTCAAACGTTTCTCGCATGGTATCGAACATTTCATCCCACTGAGACTCTTCCAACATTCTACAATAACGTTATGTCCGCAAACAGGAAGAGTGCGTGAAACGAGGAATTTACATTTGACAACATACGGATTCAAGTAACACGGAATGTCTTGCACATGATCACACTTTGTCATTTCTTTTGCAACTATGACTGTGCACAAACAAATCTGGTAGCATGGCTTCTTGCAGCTGTGGCCTCTTTCGCAAAGTCTCTCACAAGGCTCTTGACACTGATACTTTTTGTGGTCTCTATCATCGGGATGGCAGAGTCTTTTGCAAACGTGCCTACATTTTAACTGTACTTTGCATTCTATCTTGCAACCTCCATCGGGGGCGAATTTGTCAAAATCATGCGCATCAGCTGCTTTAAAGCCGTCATTTGGATGATTTTGACAGTAAAGACTTAGAGCCTCCCCTAATCTCTTCTCTTTCTCGAGTGTTTTGACAATATTTCTCCATAACTCTGAATGTTTAGCTAGGAAACCAAAGTTACCAATGACATATAAACCCTTCTTTGCTCTTGACAGAGCGACACAAATTCTATTTGAAATCTTGAGATACCCTATTTTTCCTTCACGATTGCTCCTGACCAACGAAAGCAAGATAATGTCGTTCTCTTCTCCTTGATAATTATCTACAACGGTCACCTTCACCCCATCGAAATCTGACTTTGGCATCATGTTTCTCAAGCAAAAGAGCTGCCCAGAGTAGGTTGTGAGAACGGTTATTTGATTCGGTGAGTAGCCCTGTCGTAACAGATATTTGCACAATGCAACTACATATCTAGCTTCATGCTTATTGAGATGGCTTTTCTGTTCGGCGTCGTCTAATTCTTCTTGAGTATGGTCAATAAAGAAAATGTCAGATCCAACTCCTCTGATGTGTTCATACTCTGTAACAGATACGTGATCGCGTAGATTTGGATAGATATGTCGTAGAAGCATCGATATTTCTGGTCGCATTCGATGTTGCTCCTCCAAGCAATCACACTGGATTCCATTGCTCACCATCCTCTCAAACAAAGAGATGTCAAGCTTGTAATCCTTTGCTAGAGTATACGTTGCTGGGTTTGGACGAAGTTGCTCATGATCTCCAATTAGAATCAGATGTTGACAGTGTTCGCTGAGAGTCGTGATGACGTGGCTCTCCAAAACCTCTGCAGCCTCCTCCACAATAATGATCCTTGGTCCTATCTCCTGTAGTACTGATTGATATCTGGCAGCACAAGTCGTGGTCATGCCAATGACATCAGCACACTGTAGAACAAACTTATCCTCCATGAACTGAACCTTCTTGCACTCTTTAACTACGTCGTCATATTCCTTTGCTAACCTGATAAAATCTTCCTCTTTTGCATTAAGGTAAAGTTTCCTCCAATACAAATACAGGCGCCATCTATCCTTAAAATCTAACTGCCAGACATCAACAATCATTTCAGCTTCGCTCTTTCCCATTTCAGTTGCTTCATACAGATCCTTCTGGAAGTCTTTGTTTTGTTTTCTTCTTCCTGTTTTAGATGTGTGCCAAACACCATCTTGTTCTTGCCCTCCATTTTGATTTCTTTTCATATTGGTGGTCTGGTTGACTTTGACCTGGTTACTTGGCTTTTCGATACCAATTACGTCTATGTTCTCTACTTTTTCTTTGTCCCTCATTATGCGATCTACTTCAATGGCATCTGATTCATCCATGACATTTATACAAACATCCTTTGCGTCATTGACTATTCCGAAATGAATATCGTTAGCCGTATCATTTGCATTTCCGTCAAAAATGTTCCCATTCTCCAGCAGATCAACAATTTCCTTGTTGTTTTTCATCAAGCCACCACAGCCGAGCCACTCTTCAATAATATTGTATGGCCTTGCGTTTCGCACTACTTCTTCAAGGATTTCAATATCGTTCCAAATATTTTCTTCAAACCCCGAAATCAAGGAGTCATAGTGGTTTCGCATGAATGGATATAACTCTTCTTCATCAAACATAATTCTGTGTGTGTCACGGTTTAAAAGACCCGCTTTCATGTTTACTAGTTCAGTGTACCTTTCTTTTGAAACCCTCGCTAACCTGAGCCTACAGCTTATATTCTCAGGTACAATATCTTGCCTCCTAAGCCACCCACGAAATTTATGCATCTGATACTCTTCTAAAGCTTTAGAGGAACTGCGACCTCCAACGCGAACTATGTTCCCAAGGTAAGATTTCGAAATTCCTTCCAAAAACTGGTCAAGTGCATGATTCGTATAGCACACTATCAGCATCGGAGGTCCATCAATATCAAGAAATTCATTTTCTTTACTCCAAATACGTCTGTTATGGAGAAGAACTCTTACAATCTGAAGACCAAGATATGTTTTGCCGGTGCCTGGTGGACCTTGCGTAATTGAAAGACTGCGAGTAAGGGCTGTCTGAATAGCATTGTACTGTGATGCATTAAGATTCAAGTCCTCTGCCGATGGCCATTCTTCCAGGTTCATCACTCGAATAAACCTGGTTTGTCTGTTATGATATTGCCATTTTGATATGATCATCTTACTGTCAATCAAAGGTGTGAGGTCATAGTATGCGAAGTCGGTTTGGGCAAGGTAAGAGGGTGGATCGACCTTTTTCTCACAGTGCACCAAGTACTTTTGGAATGGTAATCTGATTACTTTTTGCAGTCCAAGGAGAACGTGCTTGTATGCTTCAAAGAAAGCAATGGTCTCTGCCATAACAAATGTTTCGCGTGATTTTTTCATGACATCCATGATGTCGGTTTGAAATAGCACGTGCACAATCCCATGTTTGAGAAACTGTGGCTCTCTGTCGGCAACTGTTGCAAACAATACTGTCTCAAAGTTATCAGATGACAAGCAAAGAAATGATCCAAAGATCAGTCTCTTGCTTTCAGCCCATTCGACATGCCTTAGAAGCGAAACATCGAATCTTAGTACGTGGTATATGCCGTCTTTTCCAGGAACCATCCGAAGAATTTTCACATGATAATATAGATGTAAGTCCTGTAGCTTTTTCTGTGTGCCAATGTTCTGTCTGTATTTGCGTATACCTTCTCTTAAAGGACATATGAAATCTTCACGCAGAAGTCTATATTGAACATCGAGGTAATGCTCAAGATTTGTGTACTCCCCTGTGTCTTTATTTGTCCTTAAAAAGGGCGGATTTTCGGCTTTTATTTCCTCGAGTTGTGGGTATGCAGTTAGTGATCTGAAATTATTCAGCGGCTGTTCATTTTCGTGCAGTAAGGGTCGATTAACAGGGTGGGCTATTGATTTTTTCACTCTTTGTCTGGCTTGATTTTCCTTCAGTGATTGTATTTCTCTTATAGCATCTTCGATCACTTGTAACGATGCTTCGGAGGTTTCATTATCATGCAAATTACATGCAACGCGTTGCAGAAGATCTAGTAAGCCAAATATCAGCACCATCGATGTAGGGGTTTTAGATAAGAAAATAAGTACAAGTCTTGCGATCTTTTCCAGTACCGATACATGTGGTGACAAATCCACCGATTTATCTACTAGCAAGCTGGACAAAAATGGGACTACAGCTGACTCAAAGAAAGATGCGTCCTTTAGAATGATTATCAAAGCGTAAGCATCCTGTTGCGAAACACGTGATGAAAGAGCTTTTTCAAGTAAATCTACGACGTTCTTTAGAAATCTTTGATCGCTGCAACTTATTTGTATCAATTGTTCCATCCATTTATTCTGATTAACTAACACCTTGCATAGTTCATCCGGGTCTTTATCATGGAGTGATCTTACCTTTTCGTTCATTGGATTCATTAATATTTCGTCAGTGTCCTGGTAGCTAAAAAGCGATGGTTCCGTAGCGTTTCCCGCTTTATCTTTCAGGCTTTTCCTGATATATTGAATAGATTGTGCTTTTGTCGGCGTTGATTCATTGGATGTATTAGCAGTTACTTTCTCAGTCGAAGCACATCTATAATTTTCACAATAAGTCAGCAACCTGTTTTCAGAACTTTTATCGGTTACCGTAACAGCTCTTGTCCAAAAATGATGTACTCTTCCTTCTCTATTTTGCTCGCTCCCTCTAGTGATTCCTTCCACGCGATTTAGTCCCTGACCTGCTGTATTTGCCGCTAAGTTTGATTTTAATGTGAAAGACGCATCCATGTCTCCTGAGTGTGTGATCCCGCCACAATAGTCCTTCGTATCTTCTTTCAAGCTTTGTGTCACTACATCAACAAACGGGTTTACTTTTTCATGAAAATGTTCTGTCCACCTGTGTGTATCTACAATGGCCCTTCTATTGCTCTGATTTCTGTCCTGGACTTCTTTCGATTTTATAGGTTTGTTAGCAAATGAATTGGATAATTCGTCGCCACCTCTAATGAGTTCACTGTCATGCAATGCGTACCGTTCTCTGGAACTTGGCACACCCAAATTCACACCGAACATAGGTTTCTTGTTTATATTCCCAGTTGATGCATGACGTCGCGCTATGCCTGGCATTGCCTCTCGCTTATCGGTCCTTTCTCGTGCAACGCTGCCGTTCGATACATTCTTACCAAAATGAATTTTAGTTTGATAACTGCGTCCCACCCATGGTATGTTTTCAGTAGGGTTTGGGTTTGGCCTTATTCCACGTCTTTCTGACTTTCTTTCTCGCCGTCTTGCTAATGTGATCGTCAAAGAATCATTGTTTTTAGTATCCGGTTCATGCGATCTTGTATTCATTCTGTTAAAATGTTGGTAATGTTGAAACTTCGGACGCCCCAGACTGTCACTGTTAGTCCTGCAATAATCATGCATAGTAAATGACGTTCAACAGTGAAGGAATTTGTATCTCTTTCTACGAATAGGTGACTTGTTTAAAAGTTTTCTACTCTTTTGGGGTGGGGTGTCGGGGATTAATTTTAGGGGGGAGGACAACTTCTATAGCATATGTCTAATAGAGGTTGGGGGGGTTTGGGTGGTGTCTAAAAATTGCTGATACACTTTTACAAAATAAGTCATTACCTCTCATCGGCTTATTCAATCCTAAATTAAATATAGTCAATTTCTGATAATTCTCAGTTTTAACATTGTCCCTGACTAAACTCCATGAGACACGACATCCCTAACTTAGCACTATTCGGCACGGAGCGTAAACTATTATTAAACAGGGGACACAATATTTGGAGAAAAATTAATAATATGCACTTACCCAGACCTTGATTGTTCCAAAAGACCATCACCATTAGCATCGTCTTCTAAATCATCCATCTCTGATTCTGCAGTCGAAAGAGGACTCAAATTTAGCAAGAATTTAACGAATGCTTTGTCCGGTTAGCTTCGCTACTGTATTACCCAGTATAAAGTAAACGTCGGGAAAAGGTATTGATAGGCACTGTAGCGTGGGTTCGATAATTTCTGATAATTAAATATAACCTTGAGTTCTTGAAAAGAAGGGTACATCCATCAAGTTCGAGGAATTTTTTGCAGTGTTTCATGAATGATGTTATCGTCACAAAAGTACAGATTTCAGAGATGGAATCGTGTTTTAATAAGACACCGAACTCCTGAAAAGGTCTAATAAATGCCATACGTACCTTGCTGCTCTCTTAAATCAGTCTGAGTCCAAGTAGCTAATGAAACTTGATACCTCTTTCAGGACCGCTTTTATAGGATGGTTACTTCCATAAATGGCTAGAGCTCTCGCTCTCGCTCTCTTCATTGATTCTCCAGGACTACTTTGTACTTTTCCTTTCACGGATATCTTTCCAATTTCAGTTTCGAAAACCTTTGTATCACAAGACTGACAACTAATCTGTACGCCCTTCGTTGCATCCTATATTTTCACTTAAATGTAACTTGTATTTATAAGATAGATATCTAAAAATTGCTTCTGATAGTCACAAAAACATTTGTTATGCTTTAAATAGCCGTAAATATCGTCATTTTAGCGACAGAACGTCGTTAGTCGATTTTTGACTTGTGTGGCACTTGTATACATATCCACCGAGTACCAAGCACATATTCGGAGACGAACTCTAATGCGGTGTTATACGTTTTATGCAGCACAAGATATACCTTACTTGATACTTGATCCAACCGAAACTCTAACGTGCGTCAATCATGTGTTGGTTTATTTTTCGCAACATGTGCAATAAATACATAATAGCCGTTGTTTCGGTAAGTAAAAGGCTATCTGACGCAAATTTTCGTTTTCAGTTTACGCTTGACTGCGGGGACAATGTACCAGACTACCTTGTCGATCGATTGTTGTAGAGCAAAACCAATGATAGAAATAAATTCCCATGGACTAAATAGACAAGGCTGTTCACCGAGTACATGAGAGCAGTAACCCCACTTGGAAATTGCCTAATCTTACATCAAGAAGATAATAAATTCAAATTTTTCTCTGATAAATTTAAGGACAAATCATTTGTCTTCAGCTGTACAACATTCAGCTTATTATCACTATCATCTAAATCCAATTTCCAGATCGATTCTTGTGAAACTTTTACCTGTATCTGTCATGCATTGTAAGCTCCAATGCTTACTAAATTCATAAATGTGAACACGTTGGAAAGAGCAGCAGAGAGGGTGGACCCTACAACTTTGTAGAGACCTCATTTTTTAAATTTAAGGGTTCCTACGAAGGCTGAAAAAAAAGTTTTTGCCTTAATAGTAAAAACTTCTCTAATTGACCAGATCTTTTCTGATTTTTTCACAATCTGGTCACTACGCGTATGTCGTCCACCCTCTCTGCTGCTATGGTTTTTATCCAAAAATTGTATCAAGTCCGTTACGATATCTTGACCTCGGATCATGTAAATTTATTGTTACAAAACCAAAGGGAGCAGCTTGTGCTTTTGAAAAGAAATTTTTAAATTTGTTCATGTCCATGTCGCCTGAATACCAAGTATAATAAATATTTTGTAGAGTATTATTATCTACTCCATTAAATACAACTAAAACGTTACAGTTATCCCTGATCACTTTTGGAATTTGTGTATAACGCTGTGTAACATAAATCACGTCTGTGTTTTTGTGACGGCCTCGTGAAAATATCCGAGCTGGATTGGATTGTTTGTCCAACATAACATCATCATACACTACTAAATTATTAATGAATCCATCCAGATCATCTACAGATGGCGCTTCATCAATATCAGTAATAAAGTCTATGACATTGTCTTCATGTAACGATTTTGCGTTTTCATTAAAATCTTTAAGTACTTCGTAACATCGCTGATCATCTACAGATGGCGCTACTAAATATAATTTATCCCACTTCAGCCATCTCATTATTAGATTGAGCAATAATTGCGTTTTTCCACTTCCATATGGGCCTATTATAATCATTCTGATAGAATTTGGTAACGCTGGATGGTGCTTTACTGGCTCTTGTTTTCGTGTCGCAGAAAAGTCAATTATATCTATATAATAAATAATATGAGTCTATATTGTGTTCGATGCAGAACACCTACCGATACTACTGAATTAACGACAATAACAACAAAAAATAAAAGACGAGCACTTACAGGTAAGTGTGTGAAATGTGGTACCAAGAAATACAAATTTGTTCCAACACAGACAGGTGGGGGGGGGATATTGCTGCTTCGTTAGGAAAATTACCAGGAACTCCATGGGCTAAATACCCTGGTGAGAAACATTAACCGGATATAATTATTGTGGTCCAGGAACTCGACTTGATATTCGACTCGATAACCAAGATCAGCCAAAACCAGGAGAGTATCCAGTAAATAAGATTGATCAAGCGTGTCACGTTCATGATGTCGCGTATAAAAGTAAAGATTTGCAACAACGACATCACGCAGATGTGAAATTGATTCACGCATTAAATTCTATACCTAATAAATCTCTCAGAGAATCTCTCGCTAGCTTTCTAGTAAAAACTGCTATGAAAGGTAAACTAGTGCTAGGGGCTGGTAATTAATTATATAACTATCATAATGAAATCTGTTTATTATTCCCCAAGAGGATTCTGGAGAGGTAAAGCAGCGATTAGTAAACTCGCCGAAGCAGCAAAAGTTTCACCTGATGTTGCTGCATCATGGTTAGCACGACAGGCAATATGGCAAATCTTCCTAAGTCCACCTAAAAGAATTCAGTATGCGCATTTTGATGTTAGCGTTCCTAATGAAGTTCATCAAGCGGATATACTGTTTTTACCACACGATACCATTAAAACACGTGGACGAAAATCACGCACGTACAAATACGCATTGACTGTCGTTGATGTTGCGGGTAGATATAAAGAAGCGGAGCCATTATCAACAAAGACAGCATCTGAAGTTGCATCTGCGTTTGAGCGCATTTATCAACGTGGTGGTCTACGATGGCCACGGTTATTACAAGTTGATCCTGGTAAAGAATTTCTTGGAGTAGTATCATCGTTGATGAACAAGCACAACGTTAAAATCAGACGAGGACATACTGAAATTCATCGTGATCAGGCAATCGTTGAACGATTTAATAAAACACTTGCTGAGCGGTTATTTGGATACCAATATGCAAAGGAAATATCTACTGACCTCAAGGATAGATCTCGTGAATGGGTTGCAAGATTACCGAGTGTGATAACTGCGTTGAATAATGAAATTACTCGTGCAACTTCCATGAAACCTTCTAATGCGATCAAAAAAAAAATATATACCCCGTAGCTATAACGGACAACGACGTGAATCTTTCTCTCAACCAGTATTAGGTAATGTTACAGTTAGATATTTATATGAACCTGGCGAACTTGAAGGTGGTAAAAAAAGAGCAACCGATCCTATCTGGAGCGTGACTACACATAAAATTTCTAGCGTGGTAAGATCCACTGGTAGACCTCCAATATACAGACTAGATTCTACAGCCCCTCAACGTGGATTTGTACGTGAACAATTGCAAATAATTCCTGAGGATACACAATTACCCCCAAGCTCAATTTTGTAAACGTCCAGAGCCTCGACGTCGATTACACTCAAGACAGGTCAGCATCACATTATCACGTATATGACCGAGATCACTATTAATTCTGTCTACGGTAAATTGTCTTGGATTATTATTTGAATGCTGCCATGACATATTACAGTTGCAACTTGCGCGATGATTATTCTGTTGTTGTTTTAATGTTATAATAAATTCAGCATCAAGATCAAAGTCACGTTTATTTTTTTTTTTGTCACACTGTTTATAGCTGACTAATTTTTTATTGATATCGACATTGTTAGTGATTTCTTCAGTTATTACGTAATCTACAATAACCCTACGCAGTTGCGATATTCTCCTGACTCTAGATACGGCGAGATAGACTGAATTTGACCATTCAATACGATCATCTACAATCCAGATTCTAGTATCAGTTATAGTTAATCCCTGCGACGAATGAATCGTTATAGCGTATCCTAACGTCCATGGCGATTTATCCATGTTCAACGCGCTCTCAACAACATCAACAGCAACCAATACGATATCATTCAAGACAAGATTCTGTACCCTCGGTGGAATCAAGGCACCTGGTATTTCAACTTCAATATTTTGTCGTCGAGTATCTGATGGGCGATAACACAAAGGTACATGTAGATCCGGAAACTTTTCTTTATGTAACGTAAATAATTTCTTTTGTAGTTCATCACGAACTATCTTTCTACTCGCGACTATCAAATCAGCAGGTCTCCATAAAATCCAAAATTCATTCATAGAAATTTCTGCAATTACTTTACGCAGTATCTCGCATTGTATTTGATCTGGCTGCAGTCTGATTAATCTTTTAAGCTCTTTTAGCGGTTCATCAATAGCTCTATGGTCATCATGTATTTCTTCGTAATAATCTACATTATTCTTTAGCCATTCATGTGGAGACTGTCCAACAAAGGGTGGTGGTTGACCATGATCGCCACACATAATCACAGCAGTATTCTTTGTCAATAACCATTCAAAAAATGTTTTTAGTGTTTCTAACGACACCGTGCATATCTCGTCCCATATGATATACCTGGGTATATATTTTTCACCCATCCGCGATGGAGTCCATGTATCTCCGCACCATCTAAAGAAACTGTGATATGTACATGATTTTACTCCTCGTTGCTTTATTTCTCTAGCAAGTTTATGTGTAGGTGTCAAAACAATCATATCTGAGGTATTATTTATAAAAAAATTAATCGCACGAGTTGTTTTACCTGAACCACCACACCCATTAAGATAAACAGTTTTATGTCTAGATACAGGATCATACACAGATGGTGCAGATGATTTTGATATTTGATTATTATTTCTGTAATATGTCTCCGCAATTTCAACATTGGCAGATTCAGAATAATTAATTATATTTTCTTGTTTTATCCTCCATGTTCCGCATTCACCATTACCGAGTTTTAATAAATCTTTATATTTTTTATGTACATAAAATGAATCCGTAGCGACTCTAACAGCGTAACGAGGAAATCTGTTTATCATCGATAATAGATTTATCGAAACATAAGCTAGCATCGAAGATCTTAAATGAGTAAACTACGGTGACTCGCCATCGGTATAGCTCACAATGGTACCTAGTTTTGTTCCATCTGATAAATAAGCAATACATCTGTTTATAAACGTATTTTTCTCCGTTGTATCAGCGATTATAAAATCTAGTTCAGCATCGTCCATAATCAATCTTGTACACGCTCGTTTATGATCATGTGATCCTCCTTGTGTAAACTTACCGATTATTTTTCTGCCGAGATCTTTTGCAAGTTTCTCATCATACTCGTTCCTGCATTTACTTATTTTAATGACATGATCTTCATCAATATCAGGGAATTCTTTCCTGGCATCATCGACACTAAATCTGTCCGGTTCTGGTAACCAAACTTGCTTCTGTGAACTATACGATATAATCGCTTCAGTTACTCTCAACGATTTTAAAATTCCAGCATCAAGCATATATCGCAATAATACTATCGGAACCCAACGTCGCTCTGAAAAATGTTTAATAAATATATATTTAATTGAACATGAATCTTTATGATTCAACCACATCATTGCCACTGGTTAAAAATCGGTTATACGTCTCCGGGTAACAGAACATGCGTGAATGAATATTGTAGTTATCATATGCAATGCGTCAGAAATGGGAGTCTAGGACCAAAACCGTGTATTGTTTTAGCGCTGGAGTGCGAGGAAGGACTCAACTGTGTGCGTAATGCGGTGGTAAAAAATACAGAGAGTTGAAACGATATTACGATAAAAAATATAACACTGACTCTCCTATAAAAACCGAAGAAGATTATCTGGCTAGATTTTCAAAAAACAATGATTTAAACAAATAGTATTATATATATATAAATGGAGCAAAATGAGTTTGTGTCACATCCAATCCTTACCAATTATGAAGCATCACGCGATGGCATCATCAGGAATTGCAGATTGAAAAAACCAGTCGGTAATGTTGATATATTTGGTTATTTTAGATTCAATATTGGTAGAAGTAAATATTATTTCTCACATAGATTCATCTTTGAATGTTTTTGTGGAGTAGTTGAAAATGGATTTGTAGTTGATCATATTGATGGAAATCCCCAGAATAATAATTTATCTAATCTGCGAATTATAACACAGAGTCAGAATTCTGCATGTGGAAATACTGGAAGGTGCAAAGTATTCGTAAAGAGAGCTATTAAATCCATAAATACAGAAACAGACCAAGAAATAACTTTCCCATCAATGAATGCGGCTGCCAGCTATTTTGATATACATCCACAATCGATACAACATGTCGCAAATAAAACATACAAATCTGCATTTTCAAAAACATATAATCAGCGGATAGTATTTGAATATATCTAAGTCTGTCCTCCTAACAAAAAACAGATAGTTCTACTGTAAATTTTCCCAAGGATTTTGTTTAGCTATTATCACAGTCCCTGACTCTGTCAGGGATCCATCATTGTCGCTGTCATTTTCACTTATATTTTCACTCGTATTTTCACAATGTTCTCTTAATTGTCTTATACGAAAGTTCATGATCTTTTTCTGTTCGTATCCATGAGATAATTCTAGCTTGATTTTGTCAATAGCGTTTGAGAGAGGTACAAACAATTTTACTTGATCATCAGTGACAGTTGCCAGTGACTTTAACATTCCTTGCTGGATAATTTTCACAAACTTGTAATCAGCGGATAGCGTGAATCTGTTCTCGTTCTTTCGTTGTTGTAATGAGTCAAAATCACATAGAATCTTTTCAGCATTAAGATTTTCAGATACATTGATACCATTATGTTGTAATTTTTTAATCGCAGAAACAATGACATTGATATTTTCAAAATTCATTATATAATAAGTGTTTATTTAATATAACAAAATATTAGCTCCCATGACTTTTTTTGTCAGGGAGCTGTGTGATATATGGTTATATACAATGAAGATAATGGTTATATACAATGAAGATGATGGTTATATATAATGAAGGTGATATATGGTTATATACAATGAAGATGATGGTTATATACAATGAAGATGATGGTTATATATAATGAAGGTGATATATGGTTATATACAATGAAGATGATGGTTATATATAATGAAGGTGATATATGGTTATATACAATGAAGATGATGGTTATATATAATGATGATAATGGTTATATACAATGAAGGTAATGGTTATATACAATGAAGGTAATATATGATTATATACAATGAAGGTGATATATGGTTATATACAATGAAGGTAATGGTTATATACAATGATGATTATGGTTATATACAATGATGATTATGATTATATACAGTGATGATAATGATTATATACAGTGATGATTATGGTTAGATACAATGATGATAA